>NW_019013522.1:0-13964 GCF_000150535.2 Carica papaya | reverse complement strand
TGATTTAGATCTAAACTAATATAAGATACGAAAATAGATAATATGAATAAAGTTTAAAAGGTTGATCGTTTGTTGTAAAGATTGAATAATAGTTTTGTTAGAAAGTTTTTAGCTTGAGTGTTTTTCTTTAACATAATGCATATGTTTTATTTTTTTTGTAACTTTTTTTGATACGCCACACATGTGGCACGATTGTGTGTACTTGTATGTTGTATGTCTATGGTATTAGAATACTAGAGTATACTTACTGAGCATGTGAAGCTCACCCTAATTCACCCCCCCCCCCAATTCCAAGAAAGACCAGGAGCAAGCTCAGAACCAAGACAGGATGTGGGAGAGCCTTCTAACTTTATGGTTTAATTTTATATTGAAATGAAGAAATTAAGTTAAGATATTAATGAAATTAGTTCTATAGAATGATCACTCATGTATTTTTGTTTTATGTTAATTATTTCATTACAAGTGATGTGTAACAATGATATAACATTGTTGCATGAGTTAACATTTTCATTTGTTCCTTTAGTTTGAGTGGTATGCAAACATCCTTGTTTTTTAAAATAAGGCTGAGATGTTACAATTATGGTTGTTTAAAGTGGAGACATGTGCATGAAGTATAGTTTTGGTCATTATAGACTTAGGTAGGTCTAAAGTGACTCAAACTAGCTCTAAATGGGCTCAACTTTTACATAGAAGCTCCTAGAAGTTGCATAAGACAGTGGGAGGCGATTAAATAAGATTAGAATTCTCTAGAATTACTTAGACTACATAAATGAGGAGATAAGAATAAGGATGAAGTTTAAAAAAGTTTAAGTGGCTAATCAAGGTTTATCACCTTTCCCTTGTTTATCAACTTGTATGGACATCCTTCCCATATAAATAGGGGCCCAGGGGAAGGGAAAAAAGCATTCTAAATGTTGAGAAGAAGTGATGTGGATCCTAGGATCAACAATGCAATTAAAACCATATAAAATTACCATTCAAAAATCTTAAAATAAACCGTCCCTACTTAACCCACATTCAACTTGTGAATGCAAATTAAGGGAACTCGAAAAAAAATTGGAATAAAAAAAAATCACGAGCTTACCCGATAAGTCGATTCGATTCTTTAACTTAATAAGATGGTTGAAGCAACCTCACTTGATTAAACACTCACTAAAAATTAGCAACAAGGTAAACGCAAATAATCTGAAATTTTATTGATCTGAATTGAACTTCTTACAACTAATAGGGAATGGCCTTTATATAGGTATTAACCTTACAAATTTGAATGAAATTCAAAAATTTAAATCCTAATAAAACTTTTAATTTAACTTAATCAAAAACTATATTAAAATAATAATAAAATAAGCAAACTTTAATTTAAGCATAAACTTTTCTCTCTTATTTGGCCTGATGTATCCCACATGAACTTGAATGTCCGAAATCATGTCAGATTCAATCTTCATTAATTAATTAATTTTCTTTGAAGAATCCTTGTTGAAGAAAACTGAAACCCTCCATTTTATGATAAAATTTGCCCTTAAAAAGAATTCTTCCTGATCGTCCTTCTTTGGTAAAGATTTTTTCTTTCTTGATGATTCATGTATCCTTCTTGGAATAGAATGCTTGAATCATGTAGACTTCTTCATAGGTAGTAAGAACAATCCAAAAGTAACTCAAATTCATCAAACAAATCAAGAACAAAAGATAAAAGAAGTAGGACTTCTTTTCAGGTTGGATTCCCATGGGGGCAGGAATTTTTTTACGTTTTAAACTCTTTCTATGAGTTTTTTCCTCTTATGATGCATTCTTGGACTTCTTCTAGGGTTTTTCCTCTTAATTGTATGTTTTTTTTTCTCTTAGAATGAAGAAATTCATAAAGAGAAATAATTTACGAGTGGGACTCCTCATGGGGGAAAGATTCTTGCGCGAATAGGACTCTCTTGTCCTTATCCTTCTCGACCAAGTGTGTAAAACACACACAACCACATGTGAGGAGTATGCTGGGGGAGCCTTAAGTCTAAGTAGGCCAAGATTTACTTCTTTTTTTAACCAAAACTTGGCCTTTTTCCTTGCCATACAATCTCTCAAGCTTGTGAATTCCCAAATGTGCCTCAAGCCCACTTTCTTGAACAATCTTGGGCCTTTCTTGATGTTGGGCTAATTTAGGAAACTAGTTTGGGCCAAAAACCAACTCCTTGTTGAAGTTGGAGTCACAAATTTCCTTGTCAAAAAAGGGCTCCTCATTCCTGCAGGAATCCTTGATACTGGGGGACTCCTCTTTCCCATGAGATTCTTTGAATTTGCGGGAATCTTGTGACTTGTGAGTTCTCTTCCTCTTGTGTATTAGCGGTAGCCAATGGGATATGGCTTGGATTTTCGGGACCTCTTTTAGCCTAACCGTACTATAACACCTCGAGACCTCTATGCTTAAACATAGTATTAAAAACTCCATTTGGGCCTTAAGGCCACTTACATTTAATATTTCACATATATTTTATAATTGCCTGCTTTTAGGAACTAACGCGAATTTAGAGAATTTTTAAATATACATGAATATAATATTTGGATATTTTCAGGAAAAAGAGAAAAACAACAAAAATCAAAAAAACAAAAGATGTGGGAAATATCTCGCGTGCCCGTGGGCTTGCGAGCTTGTAAATGTCTGTGCAACACTGTACATGCACAGAAACATGCAAGTGCCTGCGTGCGGCACTATACGCGTAGGCATGCATGCAAGTGCCCTCCGCGGAGGCATTGTACACACATGCGTACACGCCAGCACCTGTGCATACACAGCGCGCCCATACCCTGCCACACGAGTCCCATCGTACCAAACCTTTCGCTTACTACCACGTGGACAGCCATGGTGTGTGCCACATGACACACATCCAACAGTCCCCAAATTCTATAAATTGGGCACCCTTCCCTCATTTTTCCATTCACTTTCATTTCCTTTCTTCTTATAATCTATTCTAGGGAGAGAAAGTGAGCTTTTAGAAAGAGAAAATGAGGTTTTGAGAGAGAAAATGAGGGTCTAGAGAGAGAAAGTGAAGTTCTAGAAAGAGAAAGCAAGGAAAGAAATTTGTAATGGTCACTAAAGGAATTCTAGATGTAAAACACTGATCCTATCCACCTTTAAGGATCCGGTTTCTTACTAAGTGTCAGTAAGGGATCTGTATTTTTATTTATACCTCTAAGTGCCTCTTTAGATAAAATAATTAAATTATGATGATGCATGTTATTTTTTGTTGTCTGATTTGATTTTAAAAGCATATGTGCTATTGTGTTGCCTTATGTTGATTATTTTTATATTCGTTAAATATGGACATGATGGCTTTATCCCGAAATAAGAAAAAGAAAAACATATAAAAATTTATTAAGCTATTATCTCTAAGGGGTTTCTATTTCTGTTTCTATTTCTACCTTTGTCTCTAAATCTGAATCTATTAGTGAACCACTTCCTGTGAATGATGAGCATTCTCTTTAATGAGAGCGAATACGTGCAACCGTAGGTAGGGACCATAGTGGCGACGTACGACCATGGCCATAGATCCCACCTTTCTTTGGTATGACACACTAAAGGGTCCTAATATGATATGATCAGGCATGATTCATAGTGGTAGTTGGGAATCCCTTCTTCCCTTAGTAGATATATGTTGAAACGACTTCACAAAAAAAAAAGATAAAAGACGTAAAAATGGGAATATTTCTTGTGTTGTGTTCTCTGCCTATTGTTTTTCTATTTGGTAATAGCTTCTGATCTTCCCTATCACTATGAATTACTGTTCTACTAATATGTTAAAAGGGTTTTTCTTAAAAGAACAATTATTTTCTAAATATTTAACTCTATCCTTCTACCATGGATCTCTGAGATATGTATTTATTAGGTAAGCATACTTATTTGAGGCTAATAACCTTTAAAACCTTAGCAGTATAATCTTAATATTATTTCCCTTACTGAGTTTTATGGAACTCACCCTTTCCATGACGGGACCTCCTAGATGATGATAGTGATCAGTCGCACGCAGTGTTGCCTCTTGAAGCCTACTTCAACTCTTCTTTGCATTCCTAACATACTTACGAGTGCTTATTTTGTTCACACTTTGATAAATAGTATTTTTATAATTAAGTAACTCTTTCATATGTATTTATTTGATGACCTTCATTGGTCTTAGATGTATAAACACTCATTTTATATTTTTGTTGTAAAGGATTTTTAGTTTCCACTATATACATTTTCTATTACACTCGTATATGTTTATGTAATCCAGCACCCTTATACCCCATTAGGTATTTGGGATGTTACAACCTGGTATCAAAGTACGACCCTAGGAAAATCCCTTATATTAGAGTCTATAGGTAGATAAAGAAGTCTTAGAGGATTCTCAGAGTTAGGAATAACATTCTTGCCAACCACTTGCTGTTTCTTGTGTCTAGGCTGAATGACTTGTGGGAGGCCATCCGTAAACCACACTAAGGCCCATGACGCCCCAACTAGGGCAAAGTTTATGGAACTCTTTCGAGTTATTCAAAGCCTAACAAATGTAGTAGGTCACAATCAGGCCCAACATGACCAGATGCCTCCTGCCCATAACTTTCGTCCCTTAGATAAGACCATTTCTCATAGCATTTCTGAGTTCTAAAGGCTAAACCCCCCTCATTTTGATGATGGACCTGATCTTTTAGCTATAGAAGCTTGGATTCTGCATAATGAGAAGCTCTTCTCTTTCTTGGACCTCTCTAAGGAACAGAAGGCCCATCTCAGCGCCTTCATGTTTACAGGTGAAGCTGAGCATTAGTGGTGAATGAAGAAGGACATCTTACCCACCCTTACCATTTGGACCCACTTTATGACCACCTTTCTGGAGAACGTTTTCCTGATATATGTTCGAGAGAAGAAGGAAGAGGAGTTATAGGACCTGTTCTAGGAAACCTTACTATCAACCAGTATGCTGCCAAGTTTGTTCAGCTATCTCGATTCACTCCCATAGAGGTGACCACAAAGAGCCAGAAGGCTCAAAAATTCATAAGAGGCCTCAGAGCAGACATCTATGATTGCATCACAATCTTAAAGCTCGACACCTATGCGAAGGAATTTAAGCACACATAGACGACCGAAGGACTTGTTGCGGCCAAACAACAGCGCCTCTCCCATTTTCATACACAACAGCAACAGAAGCAACAGAGAAGGAGGCCTACTAGCCTTGATTCCAACTGCGTCGAGAAGAGACCTTACATGGTACCTATCTCTACCCCTGGCCCTCCTCTTAGTAATCATGTCCAATCTACCCAATCTTGTCATCACTATGGAATATATCACAGTGATTTCTCCTATCATCGTCTTAACAACTCCTTCTTCAAGTGCGGGAGCACTCAGCATTTTGCACAAGACTGTCCCTAGTAATTTCAAGACATGGTCTGACCTCTTGCCCGAGGTTGAGTTTACCACCTCAATGAGCCTGATGCGATAGCCACATTAGCTATTATTTAGGAAACACTTTTCATTCATAATTCTATTGCCCATGCCTTGGTAGATACAGGTGCTACCCATTCATTTCTATCATATAAGTTTGCCTAAAATCTAGAAATAAAATAACAACCTTTAGGACAAATTTTGATGATAGAAACTCCTGCTAAGGGACTTTTATAAGCTCACGTAGTCTTTAGAAACTGTAAAGTAAGTGTCGTGGGTAAGGATGTAGTTTTTTAGACTTCTCAGGGTTTGACATAATCCTAAGAATAGATTGGTTAGAAAATTATCGAGCTATCATAGACTATGAGAGCAAGGTCGTAACCCTGCACTCGCTAAAATAAAAACAATTATAGGATTACAAAGAGGTTTGTTTGTAAATGTATGATTGTGAAAGGTTTTGGGTAACTTATGAATGTATAAACAGATTTATTTCAAAAGTTTGACTTGTTGATGTTTAGGAATGTGGACTCTAAGCCATCACTACAGACAATCCTAGTGGTTTGCAATTTCCCATATGTCTTTTCAGTAGAACTGCCTGGTCTACCTCCCCAATGGGAGATTAAGTTTTCCATTAACCTTATCCCCAAGACCAAGTTTATTTCGAAGCCCACCTATCGGATAAGCCAAATAGAACTTGTGGAAATTGCACATTAGATAACTGCACTATGACATAAGAAGTTTATCTGACCCAGTCACTCCCTGTTGACGTGATAACTAATGAGGACAAACCTAGAACAGTGGAAGGCAAGAAGTGGGCTAGTACTGATGAGCTTCCAAGGAATGAAAGGAAGCAATTGTGAAGTAACAATACTCTATGCTACTCTATTCCTGATCAAGTATCAAACAAGGGGGGCCGAATCCACTAAACAGAAATCCTAGCCTATGAAGAAATGAAATCAGAAGGTGCTAGAAAGTCAAAGGGTAATGGGCCTTACTACTAAGAAATGGCTCAACCCGAATATCCTAACCCAAATATAGTCTAGGTATGGGTGCCCATGGGGTACACCTCTGTCGCGCTACACATGTCGGATACTTTCCCACCTTTTTTGTTGATGTTCCAAGGTCCCAAAATGAAGTAATCGAAATGACCACATACCCTGCAGGGAAACTAAAGGCAAGCAAACACCTTAACACATAGGCATGGAGGCCCATAAATGAATAAAGCTACTTGCACGAACATTGGGCATGTAATCCAACCCACATGCACCACGTGTGCACATGTGCATGCACGGTCGCACGGACCGTGCATACAAGCACACGTCGACGCCTATGTGCGCAGCCCACTAGCCCCGCATGGAAGGGTCACGAACCAGCCCAGTCGGCCCAACCGTGCTAGCCCACAGGCCTACCTTGCGCGACCCGAATGGGAGGGCCGGTCAGCCTAACCCATTTAGATTGCCCAAAACTTGCCCCTCCCTAGTTTTAATGAATTAATTTTTTATTTTATTTTAGTATTTGAGTATTTAAAGGCTTTGGGACCCACTTTTAATTCTCCATGTTTTAAATTAAATTCCTACATGCCTAAATTAATTTCTCATGTGTTTTACATGGATATACATTATAGGTATTGTACATAGGTACACCTTTCAGTTATATCCATCAAGATTGATTGGATCCCTACGCATTAGTCTTTCTTGTCAATCTTTGTGATCTAAGTTTCTTTCTTTTATTTTACACTCGTTCCATTATAAAATTAAGTGAGTAATCGATATTAGTTGTTTAACACACGAAGGGCATATCATTCTTTTTTCTATGTGCTTGTTTCTGAGCTTCCGTAGAAATCAGATCCTTTAGGGTTCCTTATTTTGTTATAAGGACTATTGTACAGGTTAAATTCAAGTGATTCTGATTTTGGACACTCAACTCGATAGACGAAGCTATCAATTGAGAAATTACAATGTAAACACAAGCGAAGGTGAGGGAGAGATATTGTTTTCACTAACTCTTGTCTTTGCATGAACTCTGCAATTTCTCACCAAAGAGCCAACAGTCGACCAACCACCATGGAAGAAAGGGTCCTACACATGTTTATTCAGTTAAGTGTGTAACACCCTGCCCATCACTGTGCTAAAATAAATTTAAAACCCTATTTATTCAGGCCTTTGGCCGCTTTAAACTTAATTAATTCACGCATTTTAACATTTATCGTGATTCATGATTTTAATTGATTTTTATTTATTTTATTTTAAATAATTTAAATTTAACTAAATTAAATTGAGAATAAAATTTTTAAAAAATTTAAAAAAGGGCGAAACGAGAAAAATTAACGCGGGAAAAATCCCGCGAGAAGGCTGGTTGCCCATGCAGGTGTTGGATACTGTGCGCATACGCATGTGTGGATAGTAACCATGGGATTTACACACAGCACGCACGTCCCATTCGCACGCATGGGACATGCGTACAGTGTGCACATGCCATCCATACCCTCGCACGAACAAGACGTGCACACAACACGGACGTCCCTTCTGTGCACACGGCGCGAGGTCAGGACTTACACGCATATCCTGTCATGCGTAGGCAGCTGTCCATGTGTCAACTCATGTGCGGACAAGCGTCGGACACTGTCCCCACGTCATCTGCACTGCAACCCTGCGCGGACAGGCCCTGTGCGCTTGGGGCCTGCACGCACAATGCCCAACACGCTTAGGTCATGCGCACGCTCAGGCTACCCTCAGCGTGCGTGGCAGGAGGCCTGTGCGCCTGCAAGCTAACCTGTAATGTGTCGGCCCGAGCACTGCCACCTCGGGCAATGCGCCACTGCCTGTGAAGGAGGTCATTATCCCTCATTTTTCGTGTTGAGCATCTTTTTTTTCTCTCTTCACTTGATTTTGCCACTTGGTGCGAATTTGATGGTTCTAAAACTCTATAAATTTACCTCCCCCTTCCCTTCCTCTCCATACTTCCATTCTTTAATTTTTCAACGGTTTAGAGAAAAGAGAGATGAGAGAGAGATAGTAGTCTAGTGAGAGAAGAAGAGAAAGAAAGGAGAATGGTGAAGGAGAAAACATCAAGGTTTTGGTAGAATCTAGTATTTCTTTCAACGTCTTAAGGAGTATTGTTAGATAAACGAATTTAATGTAACTATTATTTTGTCTGTTTTGTATGTCTCTGTGTTCAGATGAGTCAAATTGTTCTTATTTTCAAGCATGTTATGTGAATTACAGACACTTAATGAATTTGTATGTAATACATATAATATGTAATCGGTAACAATTAAAGTATAAAAGAAAAAAAAAGAAAAAAGTATAATAAAGCCAGTATGGTCTGAAGTGTATCTGTACTAACATGCATATTACATCAAGTGCCTCGTTAGGTTTTTTATCTCTGAGGGGTATCTATTCTCCTTACCCTTCAAGATATCTATTTTCTCCTCCCTATATAGTCTAGAAAGACATAAGAGGAACTCTCCTAGTGGATGATGGCGTACCCTCTGACGAGAGTGGTGTTGCACTATCTGTAGGGGTCACCTATGGCTAAGTAATGTCATGATTGTAAATATCTCTTAGGGCCACTATAACTAGTACGGCCATGGTCATAGATTGTACCATGGTTTGGGTAACCGAAAATGGGCTTGAGAAAATTGTCATATTTGTATCCGATTTGGTCATTCCACATAGGTAGTTAGAAATCTGTATCTGCCCTCAAAGATGGAAGTTGTAACAATTTTGTGAACCATGATATGAAAATCTGAGCAGTTCATGATTTTTTTTATTTTCTCTATTATCTGACATGATAAATGTTTGATTTTCTATATTAATGTATCATTTTCTTAATAAATAAATGATTTTCCATAATGTTAGATAGGTAAACGAGGAAGAGAAATGGTAAGATAAAATAATTAACTTTTGAAATTTTATGATGTTAATTTAATACATTTTTCCTTACTGAACATATGTAACTCACTCTTTCCATGCCCTCCTCCCCCCCCCCTCTCAGATGAGTAAGAAAATGAGGAACCACAGGCAGACCTACCCTTAGAATTCTATGAGGATCCCGTGGATCCACAAGTTTAAGTGTATGATTGTTCCCGCACTTTGATGAGTCCAGTAACATAGTGAAAAAAATGGTTCTTATATTTTATATTTTGTGGCTACTTCTGGCCTCAGTTTGTGTATGTATTTGGAACTTATATATATTTATAAGGAATTTATAATGATTGTGTTCCACTGCATAAATTTTATCATGCACTCGTTATTCTGAATCTGTCTATGACACTCAGTTACCTTAATTAGCACTTGGGATGTCACAAATGGTATCATAGCAAAATTTTGTGGAACAAATCCCTTACACTGAGGCTTAGGGTAGATGAACCTTTTAGAGTACCGATGGAAGAAATAAGTCCTCTTTTCAAAGATTAAACCTCCAACTCATGTCTTCCTTTCTTTTGTAGGAATGACATGAGGAAAACCATTTGTAGAGTGTACTAAACGACCTGAAGCCCTGGATCATCTGACTAGGGCTCAATTTGTAGAACTTTTCCAACCCATCCAAGGATAAACTACAGTTGCAGGATAGAACCCGGCCAACCCTTGTCCACCCACTATCCCTAAATTTTGAAACACAGATCGGTCTATTTCCCACAATATAGTGGAGTTTAGAAAACTTAACCCCCCAAACTTTGAAGGTGGCCCTAATCTTTTAGTAGCCGAAGCTTGGATCCTCTAAATAGAGAAGCTCTTCTCTGTCCTAGATCTGACCAAAGAACAAAAAGTTCCTCTTGCAGCTTTTATGCTAAACGGTGAAGTCGAACACTGGTGGCAACTTAAGAAAGAAGTCCTGCCTACCCCTACTACCTGGGAAGTTTTCATGGATGCTTTTTTTGATAACTTCTTCCCTGCCTATGTTCGGGAAAAGAGGAGGAATTCTAGGACCTCCGTAAAGGAAGCTTGTTTGTAGCCCAATATTTAGCTTATTTTGTTCAACTATCTAGATTTGCCATTTTAATGGTCACCCCCGAAAGTCGAAAAGCTAAAAAGTTACTCAAAGGCCTTCATGCTGACATTTATGACCGGGTCGCGATGCTGAGACCCAGCTCGTATACGAAGGTACTTGAGCATGCCCAATTGGCCAAAGATCTTATCTCAGCCAAACACTAACGCTTTGCCCAAGTTTGTGCCCAACAATAACCCCAACAGCATAGAAAAAGATTGTATGACACAATAAGTAACCCTCTAGACAAATGAACCAAAATTGCCCTTCCTTCTGTCTTCCACCTACAGCTCCACTTGCCCGAGCAAACCAACCTTGTTAACATTGTGGTCGCTCGCATGGTAACCAGCCCTGTCAATGTATCAATAATGTCTGTTATCAGTGCAGAAGCACCCGGTACCTTATAAAAGACTGCCCTCAGCAACCAAAGGATATAGCCCGATCCGTAGCACAAGGTCGAGTGTTCCACTTAGATGAATCTGATGTCCTTCATGCTCCTGGCCTCATCCAGGGTATGCTTTCTATTTATAATACTTCTGTCAAGGCTTTGATCGATACTGGTGCAACTCACTCTTTTATTTCTTATGCATTTGCTTCTAACCTAGAATTTAGACTAGAAGCTTTAGAAAAAATGCTATTGGTGGAAACTCCCTCTAAAGGACTATTAGAAGCTCATTATGTATATAAGGACTGTAGAATAAAAAATTCAGGGATAGAGGTATGTGTAAACCTGATACTAATAGATTTTGTAGGATTTGATGTAGTATTCAGAATGGATTGGATGGAAAAGTATATAGCTATAATAGATTGTGAAAGTAAAATTCTAAACTTACAATCCTCGAAAAAGAAATAAAATTGTTGTTATCATTTTCCTAACAATTGAATGAACAGGAATATGGACATTGATCCTGCTGTGTGTTCCATACTAATTGTTTGTAATTTTTCAAATTTCTTTCCCAATAAACTTCCTAGTCTACCTCCCCCACATGAGGTAGAGTTCTTGATTGAATTGTTGTCTGGAACCCAGCCAATCTCGAAGTCCGTGTATTGCATGAGTCACACTGAGCTAAAAGAGCTAGAACATCAACTTTCTGATCTTATCACCCAAAAATTCATTCACCCTAGCCATTCCCCTTGGGACACTTTGGTGTTGTTCTTAAAAAAATGGTACCCTCTAACTCTGTGTGGACTACAGGGAACTTAACCGAGTAACCGTTAAAAGTAAGTACCCCTTACCTCATATCAACAATCTCTTCAATCAACTACAAGGAGCCACGATCTTTCTTAAGATTGATTTTAGGACTGGGTATCACTAGTTAAGAGTTAAAGAAGAAGATATTCCAAAAATTGCCTTTCAGTACAGATACAGTTTATACGAGTTCAGAGTGATGTCGTTCGGATTGACCAATGTCGTTCGAACCTAGTTTTTCGGCACGTACTAGATCAGTACGTCATCATTTTTATTGATGACATTTTAGTGTATTCTAAAAGCTGTCAAGAACACACTATACATTTAGTTGAAGTGTTGGAGACTCTCTGCCAAAACTAATTATATTCGAAACTAAGCATATGCTCCTTTTTGTTGGATTGAGTTTGTTTTCTCGGTCATGTAATATAAAGTGAAGGATTTTCTGTAGACCCATCCATGGTGAAATCAATGATCAGCTGGAGTATGCCCACCAATGTGGTCAACATACATAGTTTTCTTGGCTTAGTAGGCTACTACTAATAATTCATTGACGAATTCGCTAAGATTTATGCCCCCATGACTCGACTCACCAGAAAGGGCATACCCTTCATTTAGAATTATGATTGTGGTGAAAGCTTCATGGAACTAAAGCTCCATCTCACCTCTACTCCTGTGTTAACCCTCCCAGACAATGTTAGGAGATTCCAAGTTTACTATGATGCTTCTCATATTAGTTTGGGGGTGTGTCTCGATGCAGCATGGTAGAATAGTCGCTTTTAGATCCCGACAACTCAAAGTTCTTGAGCAGAACTACCCTACCCATGACCTAGAGTTGGCAGCTATTATCTTCACCCTGAAGATATGGCGACATTACCTGTATGGTCAGACCTTTTAAATCTATACTGACCATAAGAGTCTTAAGTACATCTTTTCTCAATAAGAGTTAAACATAAGGCAAGACACTGGATGAATCTTCTGAAGGATTACAATTGCCATATTATTTGTCACCCCAAGAGAAGGAATGTAGTCGTCGATGCCCTAAGTCAAAAGGAGTCTGCTATGCTGGCTCAAACCATGGCCTCTAGTTAAAAAATGATGGACATTGTACAACCGCCTACCTTAGCTATTACGATAAGGGCACCTATCTCACCCAGATCTGAGCCATACTGGATCTCTTTATGAAGATTTGGGAAGCACAGGCCACGAACCTAGGACTCATCAAGAATCTGAGTAAGTTCACTTCTGATGAATATCCTGGTTTTAGGATCTCTGATGACGGATTGGTAAGATTTTGGAACTGAATTTGGGTCGCCATTACTGTAATATAAATGTATTCAAGACCGCCCATGCTTCCAAGTTATCCATTCATCCTAAAAGTACTAAAATATACCAAGACTTGAAACGACAATATTGGTGGCCAGGAATGAGAAGAACATAGTTGACTACATCTCATGATGCCTCACTTGTCAACGGATAAAGGTAGAACATCAAAGACCTTATGGCTTGCTATAGGGTTTTCTGATTCCTAAATGGAAATGAGAGCACGTGACTATAGACTTTGTCATCGGATTGCCCAGGACCTATTCTGGTCAAAATGCCATTTGGGTCATCATGGATAAGCTGACCAAGACTGCCCATTTCTTGCCTATTTGAACCACGAACTCCACAAATAAGTTAGCCTTCCTATATGTTGATGAGGTTGCTCGACTTCATAGAGTTCCCTCATCCATTGTTTGATCGCGAACCCCATTTCACTTCTCACTTTTGGGACAGCTTTCAAGAAGCTTTGTGATATGGGTTATTCTTCAGCATCACTTATCATCCCCAGATGGATGGTCAGTCAGAACGTATGATCCAGACATTGGAAGACATGTTGCGTGCTTGCATTCTCAACTTTGGTGATAACTAGTATGAGTATCTTCCTCTTTGTGAATTCGTTTATAATAACAGTTATCATTCCAGCATTGATATGGCCCCGTATGAAGTATTGTATGGAAGGCTTTGTCGTTCCCCTAATTGTTGGAGTGAAGTTGAGAACCAGCTACTTAGGACCAAACTTCATTCAGGAGACCATTGAGAAGATTGCAATCATCCGTAAAATTTTGGCAACTTCCCAAAGCCACCAAAAGAATTACGCCAATAATCGTAAGTGACCCCTAGAGTTTACCGTGGGAGATCAAGTTTTCCTAAAAGTCTACCCCTATAAAGGCAAGATGCAGTTTGGGAAAAGAAGAAAGTTGAGCCCTTGTTATGTGGGACCTTTCAATCACCGAGCGCATTGGACTAGTGGCATACTACCTACTCTATCCTAAGAGTTCGCGGGCCTGCATCATGTCTTTCATGCCTCGATGCTCAAGAGGTACCACCTTGATCCTTCTCATGTTATTCCTT
>NW_019013521.1:0-13958 GCF_000150535.2 Carica papaya | reverse complement strand
TGCACCTATCCTTCTCGTTTTAATTTAGATTAAAATGCCCTAATTCTAGACTCACTTTTGCGTGTAAATCCAGCGGATCCAGTTCCAGTCGCGAGTAACGTCGAACGACCCGTCTGTAAAAAAATTGGTGCGACACGAGGACTTCCCAGGAGGTCACCCATCTGAGTACTACACTCGCCCAAGCACACTTAACTGCGGAGTTCTGATGGGATCCGGTGCATTAGTGCTGGTATGATCGCACCCGTTTAATTTTGCGCTGCAAATACATAAACGCCTTCTCCTTTCTTCCCCCTCCCGTCATTTGTTTCCTTGTGCGTGCGCACTGCACCTCCCGTGCTCGTTCTAATATCAGGTAAAATACTATGGTGCCGTGACTCAAATTTGCGAATAAACCTGAGGACTATAATTCAAAAAAATGGGTGCAACACGAGGACTTCACAAGAAAATGGGTGAAATATAAGGACTTCGCAGGAGGTAACCCATGCTAGTACTACCCTCGCCCAAGCACCCTTACCTACGGAGTTCTGATAGAATCCGTTGCATTAGTGCTGGTATGATCGCACTTGTTTCATTTCGTGCTGAAAATACATACACTCCTTCTCCTTCCCTCCCCCTCCCGTCAATTGTTTCCTTGTGCGTTCACACTGCACCTCTCCTTCTCGTTCTAATATCGATTAAAATGCCCCTGCTTCTTGACTCACATTTGCGTGTAAACCAGCGGACCCCAGTTCCAGTCGCGCGTAACGTCGAACGACCCGTCTGAAAAAAAATTGGTGCGACACGAGGACTTCCCAGGAGGTCACCCATCCGAGTACTACTCTCGCCCAAGCACACTTAACTGCGGAGTTCTGATGGGATCCGGTGCATTAGTGCTGGTATGATCGCACCCGTTTAATTTCGCGCTGCAAATACATAAACGCCTTCTCCTTTCGTCTCCCTCCCGTCATTTGTTTCCTTGTGCGTGCGCACTGCACCTCCCGTGCTCGTTCTAATATCAGGTAAAATACTATGGTGCCGTGACTCAAATTTGCGAATAAACCTGAGGACTATAATTCAAAAAAATGGGTGCAACACGAGGACTTCACAAGAAAATGGGTGAAATATAAGGACTTCGCAGGAGGTAACCCATGCTAGTACTACCCTCGCCCAAGCACCCTTACCTACGGAGTTCTGATAGAATCCGTTGCATTAGTGCTGGTATGATCGCACCTGTTTCATTTCGTGCTGAAAATACATACACTCCTTCTCCTTCCCTCCCCCTCCCGTCAATTGTTTCCTTGTGCGTTCACACTGCACCTCTCCTTCTCGTTCTAATATCGATTAAAATGCCCCTGCTTCTTGACTCACATTTGCGTGTAAACCAGCGGACCCCAGTTCCAGTTGCGCGTAACGTCGAACGACCCGTCTGAAAAAAAATTGGTGCGACACGAGGACTTCCCAGGAGGTCACCCATCCGAGTACTACTCTCGCCCAAGCACACTTAACTGCGGAGTTCTGATGGGATCCGGTGCATTAGTGCTGGTATGATCGCACCCGTTTAATTTCGCGCTGCAAATACATAAACGCCTTCTCCTTTCTTCCCCCTCCCGTCATTTGTTTCCTTGTGCGTGCGCACTGCACCTCCCGTGCTCGTTCTAATATCAGGTAAAATACTATGGTGCCGTGACTCAAATTTGCGAATAAACCTGAGGACTATAATTCAAAAAAATGGGTGCAACACGAGGACTTCACAAGAAAATGGGTGAAATATAAGGACTTCGCAGGAGGTAACCCATCATTGTACTACTTTCGCCAAAGCACACTTAACTGTGGAGTTCTGATGGGATCCGGTGCGTTAGTGCTGGTGTGACCGCACCTGTTTAATTTCGTGCTGAAAATACATACACTCCTTCTCCTTCCCTCCCCCTCCCGTCAATTGTTTCCTTGTGCGTTCACACTGCACCTCTCCTTCTCGTTCTAATATCGATTAAAATGCCCCTGCTTCTTGACTCACATTTGCGTGTAAACCAGCGGACCCCAGTTCCAGTCGCGCGTAACGTCGAACGACCCGTCTGAAAAAAAATTGGTGCGACACGAGGACTTCCCAGGAGGTCACCCATCCGAGTACTACTCTCGCCCAAGCACACTTAACTGCGGAGTTCTGATGGGATCCGGTGCATTAGTGCTGGTATGATCGCACCCGTTTAATTTCGCGCTGCAAATACATAAACGCCTTCTCCTTTCTTCCCCCTCCCGTCATTTGTTTCCTTGTGCGTGCGCACTGCACCTCCCGTGCTCGTTCTAATATCAGGTAAAATACTATGGTGCCGTGACTCAAATTTGCGAATAAACCTGAGGACTATAATTCAAAAAAATGGGTGCAACACGAGGACTTCACAAGAAAATGGGTGAAATATAAGGACTTCGCAGGAGGTAACCCATGCTAGTACTACCCTCGCCCAAGCACCCTTACCTACGGAGTTCTGATAGAATCCGTTGCATTAGTGCTGGTATGATCGCACCTGTTTCATTTCGTGCTGAAAATACATACACTCCTTCTCCTTCCCTCCCCCTCCCGTCAATTGTTTCCTTGTGCGTTCACACTGCACCTCTCCTTCTCGTTCTAATATCGATTAAAATGCCCCTGCTTCTTGACTCACATTTGCGTGTAAACCAGCGGACCCCAGTTCCAGTTGCGCGTAACGTCGAACGACCCGTCTGAAAAAAAATTGGTGCGACACGAGGACTTCCCAGGAGGTCACCCATCCGAGTACTACTCTCGCCCAAGCACACTTAACTGCGGAGTTCTGATGGGATCCGGTGCATTAGTGCTGGTATGATCGCACCCGTTTAATTTCGCGCTGCAAATACATAAACGCCTTCTCCTTTCTTCCCCCTCCCGTCATTTGTTTCCTTGTGCGTGCGCACTGCACCTCCCGTGCTCGTTCTAATATCAGGTAAAATACTATGGTGCCGTGACTCAAATTTGCGAATAAACCTGAGGACTATAATTCAAAAAAATGGGTGCAACACGAGGACTTCACAAGAAAATGGGTGAAATATAAGGACTTCGCAGGAGGTAACCCATGCTAGTACTACCCTCGCCCAAGCACCCTTACCTACGGAGTTCTGATAGAATCCGTTGCATTAGTGCTGGTATGATCGCACCTGTTTCATTTCGTGCTGAAAATACATACACTCCTTCTCCTTCCCTCCCCCTCCCGTCAATTGTTTCCTTGTGCGTTCACACTGCACCTCTCCTTCTCGTTCTAATATCGATTAAAATGCCCCTGCTTCTTGACTCACATTTGCGTGTAAACCAGCGGACCCTAGTTCCAGTTGCGCGTAACGTCGAACGACCCGTCTGAAAAAAAATTGGTGCGACACGAGGACTTCCCAGGAGGTCACCCATCCGAGTACTACTCTCGCCCAAGCACACTTAACTGCGGAGTTCTGATGGGATCCGGTGCATTAGTGCTGGTATGATCGCACCCGTTTAATTTCGCGCTGCAAATACATAAACGCCTTCTCCTTTATTCCCCCTCCCGTCATTCGTTTACTTGTGCGTGCGTACTGCACCTCTCGTTCTCGCTCAAATATCAAGTAAAATGCCACGGCGCCATGACTCACATTTGCGAATAAATCTGCGGACCATAATTAAGGTCGCGCATAAGGTCGAACGACACAACTAAAAAAAAGAAAATGGGTGCAACACGAGAACTTCCCAGGAGGTAACCCATCATTGTACTGCTTTCGCCAAAGCACACTTAACTGCGAAGTTCTGATGGGATCCAGTGCATTTGTGCTGGTGTGACCGCACCTGTTTAATTTTGTGCTGAAAATACATACACTCCTTCTTCCCTCCCCCCCTCCCATCATTTGTTTCCTTGTGCGTTCACACTGCACCTCTCCTTCTCGTTCTAATATCGATTAAAATGCCCCTGATTCTTGACTCACATTTGCGTATAAACCAGCGGACCATAGTTCCAGTAGCGCGTAACGTCGAACGACCCATCTAAAAAAAATTATTACGATACGAGGACTTCCCAAGAGGTCACCCATCCGAGTACTACTCTCGCCCAAGCACGCTTAACTACAGAGTTTTGATGGGATCCCGTGCATTAGTGCTGGTATGATACCACTTGTTTAATTTTGCGCTTCAAATACATACACTCCTTCTCTTTTCTTCCTCCTCCCGTCATTTATTTCCTTGTGCGTGCGCACTGCACCTCCCATACTCGTTCTAATATCAAGTAAAATGCCACGGCGCCGTGACTCACATTTGCGAATAAACCTGCAGACCATAAATCAAGTCGCGCGTAACGTCGAAAGAATCATCTACAAAAAGATGGGTGCAACACGAGGACCTCCCAAGAAAATGGGCGAAATATAAGGACTTCGCAGGAGGTCACCCATCCGAGTACTTTTCTCGCCCAAGCACCCTTAACTACGGAGTTATGATAGAATCCGTTGCATTAGTGCTGGTATGATCCCTCATGTTTCATTCTACACTGCAAATACATACACTCTTTCTCCGCCCATCCCCCCTCCCGTCATTTGTTTCCTTGTGGGTGCACTCTGCATCTCTCTTTCTCGTTCTAATATAAAGTAATATGCCCCGGCACCGTGACTCACCTTTGCAAATGAACCAGTGGTTTATAATTCCATTCGCGTAACGTCGAACAACCCATCCGAAAAAAAATAGGTGCAACACGAGGGCTTCCCAAGTGGTCACCCATCCGAGTACTACCCTCGCCCAAGCACACTTAACTGCGAAGTTCTGATGGGATCCGGAGCTTTAGTGCTGGTATGATCGCACCAGTTTAATTTCGCGCTGCAAATACATACACTCCTTCTCCTATCTTCCCCTTCCGTCATTTGTTTCCTTGTGCGTTCACACTTCACCTCTCATTTTCGTTCTAATATCAATTAAAATGCCCCTGCTCCTTGACTCACATTTGCGTATAAACCAGTGAACCCTAGTTCCAGTCACGCGTAACGTCGAATTTTCCGTCTGAAAAAAAAAATTTGTGTGACACGAGGACTTCCCAGGAGGTCACACATACGAGTACTAATCTCGCCCAAGCACACTTCACTGCGGAGTTCTGATGGGATCCGGTGCATTAGTGCTGGTATGATCGCACTTGTTCAATTTTGCGCTGCAAATACATAAACTCCTTCTCCTTTATTCCCCCTCCCGTCATTTGTTTCCTTGTGCGTGCGCACTGCACTTCCCGTTCTCGTTCTAATATCAAGTAAAATGCTACAGCGTCGTGACTCACATTTGCGAATAAACCTGATGACCATAATTCAAGTCGCGCGTAACGTCGAAAGAATCATCTGTAAAAAAATGGGTGCAACACGAGGACTTCCCAAGTGGTCACCCATCCGAGTACTACTCTCCCCCAAGCACACTTAACTGCGGAGTTATGATGGGATCTGTTGTATTAGTGCTGGTATGATCACACCTGATTAATTTCGCGCTGCAAATACAAAAACTCCTTCTCCTTTCTTCCCCCTCCCGTCATTTGTTTCCTTGTGCGTGCACTCTGCATCTCTCTTTCTCGTTCTAATATCAAGTAATATGCCCCGGCACCGTGACTCACCTTTGCAAATGAACCAGCGGTTTATAATTCCATTCGCGCGTAACGTCGAACAACCCATCCGAAAAAAAATAGGTGCAACACGAGGGCTTCCCAAGTGGTCACCCATTATTGTACTACTCTCGCCCAAGCACTCCTAACTGCGGAGTTCTGATGGGATCCGAGGCTTTAGTGCTGGTATGATCGCACCTGTTTAATTTCGCGCTGCAAATACATACACTCCTTCTCATTTCTTCCCACTCCCGCCATTTGTTTCCTTGTGCGTTAACACTTCACCTCTCATTCTCGTTCTAATATCCATTAAAATGCCCCTGCTTATTGACTCACATTTGCGTATAAACCAGCGGACCCTAATTCCATACGCGCGTAACATCGAACGACCCGTTTGAAAAAAAATTAGTGCGACACGAGGACTTCCGAGGAGGTCACCCATCCGAGTACTAATCTCGCCCAAGCACACTTCACTGCGGAGTTCTGATGGGATTCGGTGCATTAATGCTGGTATGATCGCACCTGTTTAATTTCGCGCTGCAAATACATAAACTCATTCCCCTTTCTTCCCCCTCCCGTCATTTGTTTCCTTGTGCGTGCGCACTGCACCTCCCGTTATCGTTCTAATATCAAGTAAAATGCTACAGCGCCGTGACTCACATTTGCGAATAAACCTGAGGACCATAATTCAAGTCGCGCATAACGTCGAAAGAATCATCTGTAAAAAAATGTGTGCAACACGAGGACTTCACAAGAAAATGGGTGAAATATAAGGACTTCGCAGGAGGTAACCCTTGCAAGTACTACTTTCGCCCAAACACCCTTACCTACGGAGTTCTGATAGAATCCGTTGCATTAGTGCTGGTATGATCGCACCTGTTTCATTTCGTGCTCAAAATACATACACTCCTTCACCTTCCCTTCCCCTCCCATCAATTGTTTCCTTGTGCGTTCACTCTGCACCTCTCCTTCTCGTTCTAATATCGATTAAAATGCCCCTGCTTCTTGACTCACATTTGCGTATAAACCAGCGGACCCTAGTTCCAGTCGCGCGTAACGTCGAACGACCCGTCTAAAAAAAAATTTGTGCGACACGAGGACTTCCCAGGAGGTCACCCATCCGAGTACTACTCTCGCCCAAGCACACTTAACTGCGGAGTTCTGATGGGATCCAGTGCATTAATGCTGGTATGATCGCACATTTTTAATTTTGCGCTGCAAATACATAAAATCATTCCCCTTTCTTCCCCTCTCCCGTCATTTGTTTCCTTGTGCGTGCGCACTGCACCTCCCGTTCTCGTTCTAATATCAAGTAAAATTCTACGGTGTCGTGACTCACATTTGCGAATAAACCTGAGGACCATAATTCAAGTCGCGCGTATCGTCGAAAGAATCATCTGCAAAAAAATGGGTGCAACACGAGGACTTCCTAAGAAAATGGGTAAAATATAAGGACTTCATAGGAAGTCACCCATCCTAGTGCTACTCTCGCCCAAGAACCTTTAACTTGCGGAGTTCTGATAGAATCCGTTGCGTTGGTGCTGGTATGATTGCTCATGTTTCATTCTGCGCTGCAAATACATATACTTTTTCTACCTCCATCCCCCCTCCCGTCATTTGTTTCCTTGTGCGTGCACTCTGCATCTCTCTTTCTCGTTCTAATATCGATTCAAATGCTCCTGCTTCTTGACTCACATTTGCGTATAAACTAGTGGACCCTTGTTCCAGTCGCGCGTAACGTCGAACGACCCGTCTGAAAAAAAAATTAGTGCGACACGAGGACTTCCCAAGAGGTAACCCATTCGAGTAATACTCTCGCCCAAGCACACTTAACTGCGGAGTTCTGATGGGATCCGGTGCATTAGTGCTGGTATGATCGAACCTGTTTAATTTTGCGCTGCAAATACATAAACTCCTTCTCCTTTATTCCCCCTCCCGTCATTCGTTTACTTGTGCGTGCGCACTGCACCTCTCGTTCTCGCTCAAATATCAAGTAAAATGCCACGGCGCCGTGACTCACATTTGCGAATAAATCTGCGGACCATAATTAAGGTCGCGCATAAGGTCGAACGGCACAACTGAAAAAAAGAAAATGGGTGCAACACGAGAACTTCCCAGGAGGTAACCCATCATTGTACTGCTTTCGCCAAAGCACACTTAACTGCGGAGTTCTGATGGGATCCGGTGCATTTGTGCTGGTGTGACCGCACCTGTTTAATTTTGTGCTGAAAATACATACACTCCTTCTTCCCTCCCACCCTCCCATCATTTGTTTCCTTGTGCGTTCACAATGCACCTCTCATTCTCGTTCTAATATCGATTAAAATGCCCCTGATTCTTGACTCACATTTGCGTATAAACCAGCGGACCATAGTTCCAGTCGCGCGTAACGTCGAACGACCCATCTGAAAAAAAATTATTGAGATACGAGGACTTCCGAAGAGGTCACCCATCCGAGTACTACACTCGCTCAAGCACACTTAACTGCAGAGTTCTGATGGGATCCAGTGCATTAGTGCTGGTATGATGCCACTTGTTTAATTTTGCGCTTCAAATACATACACTCCTTCTCTTTTCTTCCTCCTCCCAACATTTGTTTCCTTGTGCGTGCGCACTGCACCTCCCGTACTCGTTCTAATATCAAGTAAAATGCCACGGCGTCGTGACTCACATTTGCGAATAAACCTGCGGACCATAAATCAAGTCGCGCGTAACGTCGAAAGAATCATCTGCAAAAAGATGGGTGCAACACGAGGACCTCCCAAGAAAATGGGCGAAATATAAGGACTTCGCAGGAGGTCACCCATCCGAGTTCTTTTCTCACCCAAGCACCCTTAACTGCGGAGTTCTGATAGAATCCGTTGCATTAGTGCTGGTATGATCCCTCATGTTTCATTCCGCACTGCAAATACATACACTCTTTCTCCTCCCGTCATTTGTTTCCTTGTGCGTGCACTCTGCATCTCTCTTTCTCATTCTAATATCAAGTAATATGCCCCGGCACCGTGACTCACCTTTGCAAATGAACCAGCGGTTTATAATTCCATTCGCGCATAACGTCGAACAACCAATCCGAAAAAAAATTAGTACAACACGAGGGCTTCCCAAGTGGTCACCCATCCGAGTACTACTCTCGCCCAAGCACACTTAACTGCGGAGTTCTGATGGGATCCGGGGCTTTAGTGCTGGTATGATAGCACCTGTTTAATTTCACGCTGCAAATATATATACTCCTTCTCCTTTCTTCCCCCTCCCGTCATTTGTATCCTTGTGCGTTAACACTTCACCTCTTATTCTCGTTCTAATATCGATTAAAATGGCCCTGCTTATTGACTCACATTTGCGTATAAACCAGCGGACCCTAGTTCCAGACGCGCGTAACGTCGAACGACCCGTCTGAAAAAAAATTGGTGCGACACGAGGACTTCCCAGGAGGTCACGCATCCGAGTACTAATCTCGCCCAAGCACACTTAACTGCAGAGTTCTGATGAGATCCGGTGCAATAGTGCTGGTATGATCGCACCCGTTTAATTTTGCACCTCTCCTTCTCGTTCTAATATGGATTAAAATGCCCCTGCTTCTTGACTCACATTTGCGTATAAACCAGCGGACCCGAGTTCCAGTCGCGCGTAACGTCGAACGACCCGTCTGAAAAAAAATTGGTGCGACACGAGGACTTCCCAGGAGGTCACCAATCCGAGTACTACTCTCGCCAAAGCACACTTAACTGCGGAGTTCTGACGGAATCCGGTGCATTAGTGCTGGTATGATCGCACACGTTTAATTCCGCGCTGCAAATACATAAACTCCTTCTCCTTTCTTCCCCCTCCCGTCATTTGTTTCCTTGTGCGTGCGCACTGCCCCTCCCGTGCTCCTTCTAATATAAAGTAAAATGCTACGGTGTCGTGACTCACATTTGCGAATAAACCTGATGACCATAATTCAAGTCGCGCGTATCGTCGAAAGAATCATCTGCAAAAAAATGGGTGGAACACGAGGACTTCCTAAGAAAATTGGTGAAATATAAGGACTTCGCATGAGGTCACCCATCCTAGTGCTACTCTCGCCCAAGCACCCTTAACTTGCGGAGTTCTGATAGAATCCGTTGCATTGGTGCTGGTATGATCGCTCATGTTTCATTCTGCGCTGCAAATACATACACTTTTTCTCCCTCCATCCCCCCTCCCGTCATTTGTTTCCTTGTGCGTGCACTCTGCATCTCTCCTTCTCGTTCTAATATCGATTAAAATGCCCCTGCTTCTTGACTCACATTTGCGTATAAACCAGCGGACCCTAGTTCCAGTCGCGCGTAACGTCGAACGACCCGTCTGAAAAAAAAAATTAGTGCGACACGAGGACTTCCCAAGAGGTCACCCATCCGAGTACTACTCTTGCCCAAGCACACTTAACTGCGGAGTTCTGATGGGATCCGGTGCATTAGTGCTGGTATGATCGCACATGTTTAATTTTGCGCTGCAAATACATAAACTCCTTCACCTTTCTTCTCCCTCCCATCATTTGTTTCCTTGTGCGTGCACACTGCACCTCTCGTTCTCGTTCAAATATAAAATAAAATGCCACGACAAGTGACTCACATTTGCTAATAAATCTGCGGACCATAATTAAAGTCGCGCGTAACGTCGAATGGCACATCTGAAAAAAAGAAAATGGATGCAACACGAGAACTTCCCACGATGTAACCCATAATTGTACTACTTTTGCCAAAGCACACTTGACAGCGGAGTTCTGATGGGATCCGGTGCATTTGTGCTGGTATGATCGCACCTGTTTAATTTCGCACTGCAAATACATACACTATTCCCCTTTCTTCCCCCTCCCGCCATTTGTTTCCTTTTACGTGCGCACTGCACCTCCCGCTCTCGTTCTAATATCAACTAAAATGCCACGGCGCCGTGACTCACATTTGCGAATAAACCTGAGGACCATAATTAAAATCGCGCGTAACGTCGAAAAAATCATCTGCAAAAAAATGGGTGCAACACGAGGACTTCACAAGAAAATGGGTGAAATATAAGGACTTCGCAGGAGGTAACCCATGCTAGTACTACTCTCGCCCAAGCACCCTTACCTACGGAGTTCTGATAGAATCCGTTGCATTAGTGCTGGTATGATCGCACCTGTTTCATTTCGTGCTGAAAATACATACACTCCTTCTCCTTCCCTCCCCCTCCCGTCAATTGTTTCCTTGTGCGTTCACACTGCACCTCTCCTTCTCGTTCTAATATCGATTAAAATGCCCCTGCTTCTTGACTCACATTTGCGTGTAAACCAGCGGACCCCAGTTCCAGTCGCGCGTAACGTCGAACGACCCGTCTGAAAAATAATTGGTGCGACACGAGGACTTCCCAGGAGGTCACCCATCCGAGTACTACTCTCGCCCAAGCACACTTAACTGCGGAGTTCTGATGGGATCCGGTGCATTAGTGCTGGTATGATCGCACCCGTTTAACTTCGCGCTGCAAATACATAAACGCCTTCTCCTTTCTTCTCCCTCCCGTCATTTCTTTCCTTGTGCGTGCGCACTGCACCTCCCGTGCTCGTTCTAATATCAGGTAAAATACTATGGTGCCGTGACTCAAATTTGCGAATAAACCTGAGGACTATAATTCAAAAAAATGGGTGCAACACGAGGACTTCACAAGAAAATGGGTGAAATATAAGGACTTCGCAGGAGGTAACCCATGCTAGTACTACCCTCGCCCAAGCACCCTTACCTACGGAGTTCTGATAGAATCCGTTGCATTAGTGCTGGTATGATCGCACCTGTTTCATTTCTTGCTGAAAATACATACACTCCTTCTCCTTCCCTCCCCCTCCCGTCAATTGTTTCCTTGTGCGTTCACACTGCACCTCTCCTTCTCGTTCTAATATCGATTAAAATGCCCCTGCTTCTTGACTCACATTTGCGTGTAAACCAGCGGACCCCAGTTCCAGTCGCGCGTAACGTCGAACGACCCGTCTGAAAAAAAATTGGTGCGACACGAGGACTTCCCAGGAGGTCACCCATCCGAGTACTACTCTCGCCCAAGCACACTTAACTGCGGAGTTCTGATGGGATCCGGTGCATTAGTGCTGGTATGATCGCACCCGTTTAATTTCGCGCTGCAAATACATAAACGCCTTCTCCTTTCTTCCCCCTCCCGTCATTTGTTTCCTTGTGCGTGCGCACTGCACCTCCCGTGCTCGTTCTAATATCAGGTAAAATACTATGGTGCCGTGACTCAAATTTGCGAATAAACCTGAGGACTATAATTCAAAAAAATGGGTGCAACACGAGGACTTCACAAGAAAATGGGTGAAATATAAGGACTTCGCAGGAGGTAACCCATGCTAGTACTACCCTCGCCCAAGCACCCTTACCTAAGGAGTTCTGATAGAATCCGTTGCATTAGTGCTGGTATGATCGCACCTGTTTCATTTCGTGCTGAAAATACATACACTCCTTCTCCTTCCCTCCCCCTCCCGTCAATTGTTTCCTTGTGCGTTCACACTGCACCTCTCCTTCTCGTTCTAATATCGATTAAAATGCCCCTGCTTCTTGACTCACATTTGCGTGTAAACCAGCGGACCCCAGTTCCAGTTGCGCGTAACGTCGAACGACCCGTCTGAAAAAAAATTGGTGCGACACGAGGACTTCCCAGGAGGTCACCCATCCGAGTACTACTCTCGCCCAAGCACACTTAACTGCGGAGTTTTGATGGGATCCGGTGCATTAGTGCTGGTATGATCGCACCCGTTTAATTTCGCGCTGCAAATACATAAATGCCTTCTCCTTTCTTCCCCCTCCCGTCATTTGTTTCCTTGTGCGTGCGCACTGCACCTCACGTGCTCGTTCTAATATCAGGTAAAATACTATGGTGCCGTGACTCAAATTTGCGAATAAACCTGAGGACTATAATTCAAAAAAATGGGTGCAACACGAGGACTTCACAAGAAAATGGGTGAAATATAAGGACTTCGCAGGAGGTAACCCATGCTAGTACTACCCTCGCCCAAGCACCCTTACCTACGGAGTTCTGATAGAATCCGTTGCATTAGTGCTGGTATGATCGCACCTGTTTCATTTCGTGCTGAAAATACATACACTCCTTCTCCTTCCCTCCCCCTCCCGTCAATTGTTTCCTTGTGCGTTCACACTGCACCTCTCATTCTCGTTCTAATATCGATTAAAATGCCCCTGCTTCTTGACTCACATTTGCGTGTAAACCAGCGGACCCCAGTTCCAGTCGCGCGTAACGTCGAACGACCCGTCTGAAAAAAAATTGGTGCGACACGAGGACTTCCCAGGAGGTCACCCATCCGAGTACTACTCTCGCCCAAGCACACTTAACTGCGGAGTTCTGATGGGATCCGGTGCATTAGTGCTGGTATGATCGCACCCGTTTAATTTCGGGCTGCAAATACATAAACGCCTTCTCCTTTCTTCTCCCTCCCGTCATTTGTTTCCTTGTGCGTGCGCACTGCACCTCCCGTGCTCGTTCTAATATCAGGTAAAATACTATGGTGCCGTGACTCAAATTTGCGAATAAACCTGAGGACTATAATTCAAAAAAATGGGTGAAACACGAGGACTTCACAAGAAAATGGTGAAATATAAGGACTTCGCAGGAGGTAACCCATGCTAGTACTACCCTCGCCCAAGCACCCTTACCTACGGAGTTCTGATAGAATCCGTTGCATTAGTGCTGGTATGATCGCACCTGTTTCATTTCGTGCTGAAAATACATACACTCCTTCTCCTTCCCTCCCCCTCCCGTCAATTGTTTCCTTGTGCGTTCACACTGCACCTCTCCTTCTCGTTCTAATATCGATTAAAATGCCCCTGCTTCTTGACTCACATTTGCGTGTAAACCAGCGGACCCCAGTTCCAGTCGCGCGTAACGTCGAACGACCCGTCTGAAAAATAATTGGTGCGACACGAGGACTTCCCAGGAGGTCACCCATCCGAGTACTACTCTCGCCCAAGCACACTTAACTGCGGAGTTCTGATGGGATCCGGTGCATTAGTGCTGGTATGATCGCACCCGTTTAATTTCGCGCTGCAAATACATAAACGCCTTCTCCTTTCTTCTCCCTCCCGTCATTTGTTTCCTTGTGCGTGCGCACTGCACCTCCCGTGCTCGTTCTAATATCAGGTAAAATACTATGGTGCCGTGACTCAAATTTGCGAATAAACCTGAGGACTATAATTCAAAAAAATGGGTGCAACACGAGGACTTCACAAGAAAATGGGTGAAATATAAGGACTTCGCAGGAGGTAACCCATGCTAGTACTACCCTCGCCCAAGCACCCTTACCTACGGAGTTCTGATAGAATCCGTTGCATTAGTGCTGGTATGATCGCACCTGTTTCATTTCGTGCT
>NW_019013516.1:0-11670 GCF_000150535.2 Carica papaya | reverse complement strand
TACCAATCTCATTTCTGTGTCGTGAGTAGCGTGATATCTTACTGAGTTAGTATAGCTCATTCTTTTATTAACCATTTCGGATCAAGAGGACCAAGATGCAGAGTCCGATCCACAAGAGGGTTGCGAGTAGGATGCCCAATCGTTTATTTTCTATTTATTTCCTTGATTTTTCGTTATTTCTTTTGAAATGATTATTTTCGTAGCCTTATTGGGTAATCTAAATTATTGTGTAAGGAATTTAAATATTAACTATTTATTTCGCTTCCACATTCAATTCATAATTTATTTCCTTCCTATTACTCGAGCTGTTGCATATGACCTTAGCCTTGAGGTAAGAATTTTGTATTTAGTTTCAATATAATGTCTTTATGAAATTATTATAATTTTGGATCCATTTTCCATACTTCCATTCTTATCATATTACAAAAATTAGTATTGTTATTTCCCCATAATGAAAGTTTATTATGCCTTTTGACCCATGGCTCAAACCTGATGTTCAATCTCTTAACCCCTATTGTGTTTGGGCAGAGGAAACAACCTTTCATCAAATTCATACTATGTGGACATTCATAACTTATTCCATGTCATTCCAGTTTTACATGCCTAGCTTACTCCCAATGCTCTCTCGACTTATTTTAGCTATTCACATCCCCTGGACCCCATCACTACTCTTCCTTCAACCTTGTCTTTTTATACTTTACAAATATGAAAAAATTCAATGTATTTTCTCCTTTCACTATTCCCTCATTTAGTTCCATTACCTTCTCCTTTCATCATTCCCACTCAGCTCCCTTATTGTCAACCTAGACTTAGCTCATCCTCCATCTTGTCTATTTGTCACCTTATCCCCCATTATTATTACTTTCTCAGTTAAACCTTCTCATTTTAATCTTATTACCAAAGATACATCCAGTAACTGGAATGTTCAAACATTTTAGCCATGGATTACAGTAAATCTTCTATACCTCACAGGTGCAGCCTTGTACTATAATAACCTAAAAAAAAAGGCAAAAAAAGACAAAAACGACACCATTTTAAATTCAAAAAAAAAAAGACCAGAGGCGTGTTTGCCTCTGGTCGAGAAAGGGAGATGAAAGAGGCATGTATGCCTCTTCCATCCTACAAAGAATAAAGGGAGGAACCCTGCATGTCAGACGGACAAAGATGTGCAAGACTCCTCTCATTTCTCCCTATAAAAGGGAGAGCTGCGTGGAAGAGAGAGGGAGTGAGTGGTGCGAAAAGAAAGAAAGAGATTTGTGTAGAGAAAAGAGAGAGAGAAAAGGAGTCATAATTGCCACTACCTTACACGAGGCAGTCTAAGACGGTGTACAACTTTCCTCCCAACAAGCAAAAGAGTCAATACGACTAGTAACCTGCACGATTAAAAACTAGAAAGAGAAACACAGGACGACATGCATCCGAAGAAGAATGAGATCCACAGCAGCTGGTTGCCTAATTCCGCATATCCCTGACTTCTTCCGACACGATTTCACCATATACGTGTCGAATCTATGTGTGTGAAACATTTTGTGGTGAATTTTGATCTATTCCCGATCGTTTGTAGCGGTGCGCGATGGTCTAATAGTGGTCCAGCGGTGGCACGTTGTGACTAGGGACACGCATGTAGTGGCGTATGGCGATTTCGGTGACCAGGATCACGTGTCTATGGTAAAATTTTGATCCACTTTTGTTATTTTCACAAGTGTCCATCATTTAACCCACATGTTTTTGTTTGTAAATGAGGGAGTTATCTAAACGATAGTCAAGATTTAAAGAAGATTATAGACTCAAACAAATAAAAATTCTGATACTTTTCAATTCGACTGTAGATAAGGGATTGGGTTAGACTCATTTATAGGCCCCGTGTCTTTATAAAGCCTTATTTCGTTAAAATAAATTATTTACAGACCTTACAAATTATTTAAGTTTTCTAAAGTGATTTTTGTGAACTCATTGTATATGTCTTTATGCAATTGCATATGATTGGAGATCTATATGATGTTGTGTATGATTTATGTTTATATATACATATTACTACTAGTGTGTGTATGTAGATTTTGTACATGCCAGTTACCGAGTTATAGGTGTGCGTGATACATATATATATAATTATATGTTGTATAACGTATGTATCTATGAGTGAACAACTTATAAGTGCATGCTTATGGAATATGTATATGCCTTGTGTAAATGCAAGTATGTTTATGTTGTATGTGGTACATGTATGTATATTTATTTAAGTTGATGACCGTGCATATAAGATGTATATATTATGCTTCTTGCGTAAGTGTGTTTATGTATAATATATATGATATCTATGTAGATGCATACATGAGTATATCATCTAATGATGGATTTGATTAGTAAAAGAATAATATAAGAATATTTAAAAGACGAAAAAATTCGTTTAATCAGTATCAACGGGGGGAGGGTGTATGTGTAGCCATTTTGGCATGTGAAGTGTGGTGAACCCTACCCGTGGAGATAACCTCAGCCAAACGTGACTGGAAAGTCCCATACATAACCATTCCGTGTTCAGGTATATGTGAAAAGTGATTAGTGATACCCAATACATAACCGTTTCGTGTTTGGGTGCATTAAAAAAGTGAAAAGTGAAAGTGAAAATGATAAGTGATATGTGATGTATCCACATAGTAGAGAGGATCCTTAGTGCCCTCGTTGATGCTGGCATAAATGACATCGCACAATAAAACTCTTAAAAGATGAAAAAATAGAAATTATAAACTTTAATAAAAGTGTAACTAAAAACGAAAGTATAATTGAAAAGTGATAAGTGAACAATGTAAGATGAAAACAATATAACATATGTAATGATAAATAATTCAGTGACAAGTGCAAGTGATTGTCAGAAAGTATAAGGACAAGTGTTATGAAACCAGTGAACAATATTATTCGTTTATTTAAACATAATGTTAGAGTATTTATGATATCTATGAAATCATAAGTGAAAAAGCAAATTATTGAGATATATGAAATTATGGTTATTGAATTACTTAAGAATTAGTTTTAAAGAAAATATGTATTTGTTCTGTAAATCTCATGTGATTGAGTGTGTGCATATTCTTACTTTGGGCACTACCCCTCTTTCTTACTGAGTCCGTAAAGCTCATCTCAATTCACACCCCTTAGTGCAAATTAGTCCACATCAAGAGTAAGTTCAAGGTTGAAGAAGACTTTGAATAACCTTTAATGATAGTGAAAGTTTCATCTTTTAAAGTAGGTTTAATTATATTATAATGATGTAATGAAAAAAAATTTGTAAGTCTCATGACTTATAATTTCGTATAGGAAATGATTGAATATTAAGTTTTCGCTTATTGTTGCGTAAATTTATCAGGTTATATATGTGAAATAATACTTCTTTCTCAACAGAGAAAGTGAGTCGTTACATTTACACATTGCCCTTTTTCAACCTTTTGGACCTCATTATAATCAAGCTCAACACAATTTATAACAAGTCTTGCCTCTCCACCATACCTTATATGTAGCGCCCGGAGAAAAGGAGCCGAAAAAAAAAAACAAAAAAAAAGCCACGTCGGCAGCCACGTCAGCAGGCCCGGTCAGCAGTCCCGGCCAACCGGGGCCTGCCACGTAGCAAGACCACGTCACTCCGGAACGGGCCACGTTGGCGATCCGCGTGAACGCGATCGGACGGCCCAGATCAATCGCGCGATCGGACGGCCCAGATGCAATCGCACGGACGGTCCAGATTCAATCAAAAACGAACGGCCCATATTAAAACAAAATGGACGGTTGAGATCAAAAGGCAAGGGGTTATAAATAGAACCCTCACACCAGACCACAAACCCTAGCCGCCTGCCGCTCGCCGGAGAAGACAAACCAAAAGCCGGCCGCCGCCACCCGCCGCCGCGCCGGGGAAATTTCCGACCGCTGATCGAGGTAAATTTCATACCCTCGACTCGTTTTTCCACGCTGATTCCTCCTGTGGCCAAATCAGAGCCAAAATCCCAGCCAAACGGCCGAAATACGCGGCCGAAGACCAGCGGCGCCGCCGCGCCCCTTCTCGGTTTTTGCCTCCGACGAGGCCCTTCCCGGCCTCCGTTTGATGCAATTTTTATATCACCGTGATCACCATTCTTTTCTCTACAGGTTGACCAGAGCCGAATCACCAAAACACGAACCTCGCCGGAGAGCCGCCGCACCCGAGAGCGCCGCCGCCGGTAAGCTCTGTTTTTCCGTGATTTTTTTGGCCCCCCGAGGGCCCTAGGGTTGTTTTCTCGCAGGGACCGATGCGAGTGTGGCCGAAATCGGCCGAAAAAAGCCAACCCGAGGCGAATCGCCGCCGCAAGCGGCGGCGCCATCGCCGGATCACGGCGGAGCTGCCATGTCGGAGTTGCGATATTGGCCAAAAAGGGGCCCTGAGCCTAATTTGAGATTTTTTGGAACACGGCAGGTACCGCTAGTGCGTTTCAGTTCCCCGGGAAAAATTCAGGGAAAATTAGAAACAGCCTGTAGGCGCACTGTGAATCGTATTCGAATCCCGAAAACAAGTAAGGACCCGTCACCCTATTTCCTATCACGGAATTAAAGTTCAAATGATAAAACGGTATTTCTTGAATTAACGAATGTGTGAAATTGCTTAAGATGGCTAATGGAGCCCGAGTCTAGTGTGATTGGTGATTTACTGTTATTTGGCATGTTTACAGCTTTAAATACAAAATGAGGTTTGATGTGTTCATTTTACAGATTTGTGTGCATATACTACGTTTTTATTGATTATGGGTTGAATGACTGAAAAACTGATACTGTATGTTGTCTGTTTGGCATGAATTACGATTTGCTTGTTTAAATGTGAATTGATGATGCTGACTGAGGAAAAGGAAAATAAAAAATTGTGTAGACTGATAATTGTATTATGGGGTCAGCCTGACTAGATATCCTGGGAGATGGTGGACGGACCGGGTCCGTAGGGAACCCTACCGGGATTGTGGTCTCACATGCCGGACGGGGTATGGAGATCTTATGGTTTTGGCGCCCATACCGGACGGGATATGGGGACGGCCCGTTTCACCCTCATACCGGACGGGGTATTGAGGTTTATGGTTTTGGCGCCCATACCGGACGGGGTATGGGGACGGCCCTGGAAACTGATTATGAATGTTAAAGGTTAACGGGTAGCGGGACCCCTATGGACCCCCACGGATACTAGTAGGCTGGTAAATGAGAAAAAGATATGTTGTATAATGATTGAATTACAAGAGGCGTGATAAGTGTTATGTTTTACAGCTTATATTATTCCATGATTATGATAATGTTATTGTTTTTCTTATATTGTTTCATAAATTCCACCGAGGTAAGTGAATGGTAAAGGTTTTATCATAAATAAAAGGATTTGTTGTAAAACATGCTCCATGGGTCCTTTGTGTTTTCTACCCACCTTTACCTCCGTGACGGTGAGATATCGTGATGTTCTTACTTGGCTAGTGTAGCTCACTCCTTATTTAACCATTTCATATCAGGAAGACATGGTTCCCGAGCCCGTTCTGCAGGAGGACGACAAAAGGGATGCCTAGAGACTCTGTAGTCATAATCATAGCTTTATTTTCGAGTTTCTCTTTTAGTTAGTTTAATCTTTTATATTTTAAGTACGTTTTTGGTTTTCGTGTAAGGGATGTTAACTGAAATTTTGATCTCGCTTCCGCATTTGATATAATTAAATACTCATTTCATTTTAATATTTCCGGGGTCGTTACATTATATATTTTTCCCCACCTATTATTACTGTCGAGCCCTCCACCTCCACCAAAAGGCCTTCACAGCTTCGTTAAATTATTAGATAGACCTCTTTAAGCGTCCCTCGTATAGTACTTCCACATCTATTGTTAATCTCTCCACCCTTTCAAAGGGGTCAAACACCAAGGCTTTAATGGTAAGCTGACCACCCATTCCTTTTACATAAAGCTATTAGCAGCCAACTACCAAGGTGTTAGCTTGGCCTTAACATGGTGTTCACTTCAGAACCTTGTACGTAAAACTAAGTCTTCTATAATATTCCTCTTAGAAACTAAACTTAATAATAAATAAACCCATAACAATTGCATGAGACTCTAGTTTATTAACTATGATTGTTCCTTACTCAAGGCACCAGAGCCGGTTTGTGTATGACCTGGGATTTTGAATTAAATTATCAAGTATAATATGTTACTCATTCTCTTTATTCAACATCGTATTTCTAAATATATATGGTTTTGTGTTGGGGTATTGGGATCTCCATATTCTAAAGAGAAAAAACTATTGTTCTATATCAAACCTATTTTATAACAAACTGGATATCGTTTGGAGAATAGTAACTATAACACCACTTAGGCCTTTCTAGTGCACAATTCTAGGAATTGATAGAACAATTAGCTCTAATTAACTTAGGTTATAAAGGTAATCCCTGCACATTGACAAATAAAAATTTAGGATTAGTAAATGTAAATGTTAAATTGGATAGGGTATTATTAGCTAACCCACTATCACGTGCCTAGCTAAATGATCCTGCTTGTACCCCTGTTATTCAAAAAGACTGTGCACACCTATCCTAGGGTCTAAAGTTATCAATTAACCAAAAATTAAGATATACTTGAACAACCTTAAACTAGTTGTTTTATTATTATCATGCAATTTTACAAAAATCATCTCTGCTCTTCATATATAAATAGAATGACCTGAAATGTGAGTCAAGCTTCGTGTGCGACTAGATCTAAAGACACATAAAGTAGGAAGGGTAGGTCCGACATCAGAGAAGATAAATGGCTTAGCCAACTAGATATATGCAACACTTAGAGGAGAAAAAGTGGCAGGGTTAGTGGATTTGTGTGATTTAAAACTAGAAAGGCCAGGGAGAGAGAATGCATGGGAGAATGTTTGGAGAAAACGACCCACTAACGGTCAGATTGTACAATTTTAAGAATTTGCAGACATTTTTTGATGTCATTTCATGATATCCATGTTAGATCTGAGCGTGCGCGTAGTTTTGTGGTGATTTTTAGTCAATTCAAGGCAATGTCTAATGGTGCAGGGACAACGCGTGAGGGTACCGGTGGCAACATATGAGGAGATGTATGGTGGTATGTGGAGGCGCATGTTATACCTCGATGGTTACGTGCGGTGGTTATTTACGTATGATGCTTCCCTGCGAGTGGTTTTTTGTTTTTGATAGTGGTACTTTTCTCTATTTGTTTTTAGTGCACAATTTAGAAATTCAAGATGACATCTGTAAAGTATGAAGTAGGAAAGTTTGATTGTAGAACAAATTTTAGTATGTGAAAATTTAAAATAAAATCGTTCCTAGTTTTACAAGGTTTATGGAAGATAATTAAAGATAGATTTTTTGAGAGTATAAAAGAATTATATAACGCAGATTTGTAAGATGGAAACTTATGTGTGATCTTTATGAGTGTGAATGATAATATTATGCATGAAATTGCTATAGAAAGTTTGACTTCAGCTGTATAGAAAAAACTAAAAAGTTATACTCTGTAAAATTATTGACGAACAACCTTTACTTAAAGAAAATACCATACAGTTTGATAATGAGTGACGATACACCCATTAATAGCATCTTGATGAATTAATTTCATCATTATGGACCTAAATAAACATAAATATCAAGATTGATAATGAGGATCAATGTTTGATTGTACTATGTTCACTGTCATCTTCTTATGAGACTTTTATTGATATTTTACTGTATGAGAATGTTAGTATTTTATTGAATAATGTTAGTAATGCACTAAAATAAAACGATTTAAAAGAAGAAACTTTTGAGATTATAAAATATAAGGAAAGAGTTTGGTAAATAGAAGAACAACACAAACAAAAGGCATATCAAAATCTAAAGATAAAAAGGCTAACTATTTTGAGTGCGAGAAACATGGTCACTTTAAAAGAGATTGTCCTACGCTGAAAAAAGAAAAAAAGCAAAAAAGTTCTATTAATATAATGAACAAGAATAATTCTGATGATAATGGTAGCAATATTCCTAGGGATGTCCTATATGTGAATTTAGATTGTATAAATAATTCATGGACTCTTAATTCTGGTGCTACATTCTAAATGTGTTCACATAGGCATTAGTTTGCTACCTAAAAAGCATGAGTGGTACTGTGTACATGAGAAATGATAGTTTGTTAATTATAATTGAGATTGATACTATCAGATTAAGAATACTTGATAGTGTTATCAGAACTATTGAGTAGTGGCATATTCTTTAGATGAAGAGAAATTTAATTTCTCTTCCTATACCAGAGTCTCAAGATTATAAATTTCATGCAAAAATGGTACCATTAAAGTGTATAAAGGTACTTATGAAATGTAATTTAAAGTATAAATTATATGTTCTTCAGGTGAGTGCAGTTTTAGGAGAACTTGTTGTCAGATCACGGAGAATCAGAATCAGTTGTGGCATTTGGGTCTGAGTCATATGAGTGACAATGGATTTTTTATTTTGAGTAGATAGATTTTGTTGAACGGGTGTAAAAAAGAAGTCATGAATTTGCGCAAATATTGTGCATTTGACAAGTATGACAAAGTGAAGTTTAACAAAATAGCAGTGCATAAGAACATAGCTAAGTTGGACTATGTTGATTCTGACTTATGGGTTCCATGCAGAGTTCCCTCTAAAAGTGGTGTCACGTATTTTATGACTCTGATTGATGATTACTCTTGAAAGTTTTAGATATATTTTCTGAAGTTCAAATATAAGATATTTTCAACATTTTTCAAATGAAAGGTCATGATTGAGAAGCAAACTAAAATGAAGATGAAGTGTTTTATGACTAATAATGAGTTGGAATTTTGCAATAATGTGTTAAAAATTTATGCAGTATGGAAGACATAGTGAGACACCACACTTGTGTTGAGACGTCACAATAATTTTAGGCTGAAATTGTGAACACTACTTGTTACTTGGTTAATATATCTTCATCCACAATTATTGAGTGCAAAACTCCTTTTGAGGTATGGTCTGGTTCATTATTTATCACTCTTAGTTGAGAGTGTTTAGTTGTCTTGCTTATAATCACGTGAGGGATGATAAGCTTGAGTCGATGACAAAAGAATATATATTTTTAGGGTATGCATATGAAGTGAAAGGTTACAGATTATGGTGTAGTGATTCAAAGTCGTCAAAGTTGATTGTTACTAGATATATGACATTTAATGAATTTGTTTCACTAGAGAATCAAAATAAGAAGACAATAACAAAATTAAATCCCGGTGTTAAAGAACAATTAGAACTAGACGTTTAGTCTAATGGTCCAGAGAGTAAAGTGCAGGTTCTTAATCAAGAAGGTGATAATGCACCCGATCAACAACAACTAATTGTATTGCGATAAGTAAAGAGAAAAGACATATTAAAACACCGTAAATGTATGAAAATCTTGTTATATATATATATATATATATTGTCAATTATAGAGATAACTGATTTGCAGGAACCATGTAGTTTATATGTAGATTAGAGGGTTGGTGTTGTATATGAAGAACTTGATGACAAATATTACTTTATTCGATGGTCAAGTAGCAAGTTTAGGTATGACCTAGACTTAGTTGGAGTATGCAATACTCATTAGTGTTCCTATGAGGGGCATGTTGGCAAGACGATGTGATAAAAGGATCAATTGCTTTGATGATAGAGAAAATTTAAGACAAAGGGAATATTTGTTGATGTGACTTGAATTTTGAGATATGTTATCTATATTCTAGAGGATAATTTATGTTTATCCTGAAGGATCTGTATTTAGCTTAGGTGGATATTTTGTATATATCATGGAAAATATTTTATATATACTCTATAGAGTTTTGTAGAACAAAAACTCCAGCAGTTTCTTTATGTAAGAACATATGATCATATTAGTGATGCACTACTTTTTTTTATTATAGTGAAAGATTTTCTTGTTGGTTTTACCTATAGATGTAGGCACATTTGTTGAACCATATTAAATTTGATTTTTTTTTCTTATTTTACTATATTTTATTGTGATTGTACCCGATTTATGAATTAATTTTCCCAACAAAATCAAATCCTTTCATCAGGGTCAACATATATGTATGTCTTACTTTGTAACATGGGTTATAAAAGTTTTATTGAGATCTTGGCTAATAGACTTTAACCCCTCTAGACAGGTTAATAACTCATTACCACTATACTTTTGTCAATAGTAGACATAAACATGATAATTCAATCATTATATAATAGCTTATTCATTCTCTGAGAATTAAAAAAAGAAAAAAATGATTGGTTCCTTATTAAGTGTAATATGAGTCAGGCTTATGATAGAATCAAATGAGGTTTCCTCACTCGGGTATTATAGTCTATTAGTGCTCTCCTAAGGTTTTGTCATTGCTTTCTTAGTGTTATACCACTATTACTTATTAGTGGATCATCCATCTAAGTATATCATCCTCATAAGGGTATTAGGTAAGGGGATTCTTTATATGCTTACCTATTTATCCTTTATACTGATGTGCTATCTAGATATCCAAGTATATCATCCTCATAGGGGTATTAGACAAAGGGATTCTTTATATGTTCACCTGTTTATCCTTTGTATTGATGTGCTATCTAGATTACTTTTTAACGCACAAACATAAAATAGGATAAATGGCTTATAAATAAACTCAAACCCCTTCAATCACACATTAATTTTATATGGATGATCTCTTTTTATTTAGACTAGCTATAGTAGGTAACTTACACCTTTACCTCTAAATCTTATAAAACTATTATAGGTGGTCAAATCAATCTTTAAATTATGCTAAATTACATATTCATTTTAGTTCCAACATCTTTATTCTAATACAACATCAACTATAAATTCCTTGCATTTTACTAATATTCCCTGGGTTTATCTGTGTAACACTCAAGTGTTATTATTTTTATTTTTTAATTATTTGAATTTTTTAGATTTTTAATTAAATTTAATTTCATGAAAATAAAAATAATAATAATGATAAAATTGGGAAAAAATATTATCTGGATTTAATTGAAATTGATTTTGGGAAAAAAGGAGTGAAAATTTGGATTCTGAGAGTATTTTTGAAAAAAAAATCAGAAACCGGGGGTCAAAACGCAATTTAAAAAAATTGTGCCACGTCAGCACCTACGTCAGCAGCCACGTCAGCGGCCCGGTCAGCAGCCCCGGCCAACCAGGACACGCCGCGTGGCAAGGAAACGCTGATGAGGGGACGGGCCACGTGGGCGATCCGCGTGCGCGCGATCGGATGGCCCAGATCTGTTCCCGCGCGCACGGACGACCCAGATCAAATGTGCGCACGGACGGCCCAGATTCACGCGTACGGACGGCCCAGATTGCATCGCGATGGACGGCTCAAATTTAATCCCAATTAAATCGCGATCGAACGGTCCAGATTTAATCTTGATGGACGGTTGAGATTAAAAGGTAAAGGATATAAATAACCCCACCCACACCTGACCACAAAAACCCTAGCCACCAGTGCCTCGCCGGAGAAGAAGAACCAGACGCTAGAGGAGCCGGCTGTCGCCACCCGCCGCCGCACCGGGGAAGTTTTCGATCGCCGATCGAGGTAAATTTTCTCTCCCTGGCTCGTTTTTCGATGCTGAGTCCGCCTATGGCCAAACCGGAGCCAAACCACCGGCCAAACGGCCGAAAAACCCAGCCG
>NW_019013514.1:2934-18278 GCF_000150535.2 Carica papaya | reverse complement strand
TATTAAAATAAATAACAAAAAAAATAAATAATAAATTGGGTGTTACAACTCTCCCCCCCTTAAAGAAATTTGGTCCCCTAAATTTGCCTCTTACTCTTGGTTGAACAAATGGGGATACTGGGCTCTAAAATCTGATTCTAGCTCCCAGGTAGCCTCCCTGGGCGTGTGGTTCTGCCACACGACCTTTACAAATGATATTTTTCGATTGCGGAGTATCCTGCTCTTTCGGTCGGTGATACCGACTGGTACTTCTTCATAAGATAAGTCCTTTTAGAGTGAAAGCGATTCATGAGCTAAGACATGAAAGGGGTTCGGGTTGTACTTACATAGCATGGATACGTGGAACACATTGTGGACTCTGGAGAGCTCTGGAGGCAGTGATTGTCTGTAGGTGGCAGTACCAATGCTGTCTAAGATTTCAAAAGGCCCAATAAATCAGGAGTTCAATTTTTTCTTCCTGCCGAACCTACTAATTCCCTTGAAAGGAGTGACCTTAAGAAACACCCAATTGCCTTTCTCAAATGCTAGATCTCTCCTTCGGGTATCTGCATAACTCTTCTGCCTACTCTGAGCTGTCTGAATATTCTTTCTGGTTTTAACTATTTTAGACGTGGTCTCCTCTACCAACTCCAGGCCGAACAATCTTCTATCGCCTACTTCTTCCCAACAAATCAGTGATCTGCATGGGCGCCCATATAACGCCTCATACGGAGCCATGCCGATACTCGCTTGGTAGCTGTTGTTGTAGGAAAACTCTATCAGGGGTAGATGGTCATCCCAATGGCCCCTAGAGTCAAGGACACAAGCTCGGAGCATATCCTCAAGTGTACGAATTGTCCTTTCTGATTGTCCATCAGTATGAGGATGGAAGGCAGTACTTAGAGACAGCTTTGTTCCCATAGCTTGCTGAAAGCTACTCCAAAACTGAGAAGTGAACCTAGGGTCCCTGTCGGATACTACTGTTACTGGAACTCCACGCAATCTGACTATTTTCTGGATGTACATTCTTACCAACTTGTCCAAGGGATCGATCATCCTGATGGCTAAGAAATGGGAAGACTTGGTAAGTCGATCAACAATTACCCATATGGCATCATGTCCTGAACGTGCCTTAGGTAGCCCCGATACGAAGTCTATGGTGATATGTTCCCACTTCCACTCTGGGATCGGTAAAGGCTGAAGCAGCCCACCTGGGCGCTGATGCTCTGCCTTGACCTGGTGACATACCAAGTATTTAGATACAAAGTCGGCTATGTCTCTCTTCATCCCATTCCACCAAAACCGGGGTCGCATGCTTTGGTACATTTTGGTGCTTCCTGGATGCATGGCAAACTTTGAGCTATGGGACTCTGTCATGATGTCTCTTTTTAACTCACTGTTATCCGGGGCACACACCCTGTCTTGGAAACGGAGTAATCCATCGGCAGAGATTCGAAATTCTGAGCTCACTCCCTGTTCTGCATCCTTCTTACAGGCTACCAGGGCGGGGTCGACTGATTGGGCTTCCCTTATTCTCTGGATTAACTCGGGCTGGACTGTCAGGCGGCCCAAACATGTGGCTCTCCTCAAGTCCTAGAGTCGAAACTGTTGTGTGGCCCTAATTTGCCTGCATTCTGAAACCATCAAATGGGCTAAGATACCTGCACTTTTCCTGCTGAGAGCATCTGCTACCACGTTGCCCTTACCCGGATGGTATAAGATATCACAATCATAGTCCTTAAGGAGTTCCATCCACCTTCTCTGACGCATGTTGAAATCCTTCTGAGTGAATATGTGTTTCAAACTCTTATGATCGGTATAGATATGAAAGGTCTCTTCGTATAAGTAGTGGCGCCAAGTCTTCAAGGCGTGTATGATTGCGGCAAGCTCCAAGTCATGGGTGGGATAATTCTTCTCATGATTCTTTAATTGCCTGGACCCATATGTTATGACCTTTTCATGCTGCATCAGGACACAACCCAGGCCTAGATAGGAGGTATCACTATAAACTGTATATCCCCCCGATCTATTCGGTAAAGCCAGTATGGGTGCAGTAGTCAGCCACTTCTTTAATTCTAAAAAACTTCTTTTGCAGTCCTCATTCCACTCAAATTTGGCATTCTTCTTTGTGAGTCGGGTTAGAGGAGCTGCTAGGCTGGAGAATCCTTCAACAAACCTGCAGTAATAACCTGTCATCCCCAGGAAACTCCGGATTTCCTTAACTGATGTCAACTTCTCCCAACCAAGTACCACTTCAACCTTTTCGGGATTCACTGATACTCCTTCCTTCGAAATGATGTGTCCTAGGAAGGTGGTCTGCTTAAGCCAGAATCCACACTTACTCAACTTTGCATATAACTTCTTGTTTTTGAGGACCTGCAAAACTTGGGCAAGATGGTGAGCATGTTCTTCTCTGCTTTTTGAGTATACTAAGATGTCATCGATGAACACGATAACATATTGATCCATGAACTCTCTGAAGACCCTATTCATCAGATCCATAAAGATTTTCGGGGCATTGGTTAGCCCAAATGGCATGACCAGGAACTCATAGTATCCGTACCTGGTTCGGCCGTCTTGGGGATGTCTTCTGTTCTTATCTTCAACTGATGGTAGCCTGATCACAGGTCTATTTTAAAGAAGACCTGTGCACCCTGCAGCTGATCGAAGAGGTCATCAATTCTGGGAATGAGATATTTGTTCTTGACCGTAACCTTATTCAATCCTCTGTAATCAATACACAGTCTCAACGTTCTATCTTACTTCCTTGCAAAAGTGACTCTGGCACCCCAAAGGGACACACTGTGTCTAATAAAATTACTATCTTGCAATTCAGTGATCTGTTTCCTTAGCTCTTCCATCTCAATGTGGCTCATGCGGTAAGGAGCAACTGAAATGGGCTAGGTGCCTGGCTGTAAGTCTATAGTGAACTTGACTTCCCTGTCCATTGGTAGTCCGGGTAGTTCGTCCGGAAACACATCTGGAAAGTCTCGGACTACCGGAATCTCTTGGATACAAATTTCTTTCTTGGACTTACCTAGTTAGAGAAAATAACAAGATTAAGGTACTAAAAAATTAAGAAAACTTACCATCAAGGAATAAGTACTAAATGATTTTATTAATTTGTAAATGGCTCCTCATTGGGAGGATTAAATATAACATTCTTATTAAAGCAATCTATGGTGGCGTGATACGCCGTTAGCCAATCTATTCCTAAGATTACATCAAAATTCCCGTGTCTAAACCTATCAGGTCTACACTCAGTTTCCTATTTGCTATCTCCACGGCACAAGCCCTGTAGATAACTTCTCCTAATAGTGTTTCACCCCCAGCAGTAGACAAATAACAATGAATCAAGTTTATTAGGTGATACATTAAGTTTGGAAGAAAAAACATGTAAAACAAATGAATGCGATGCACCAGTGTCAAATAAAACATGAGCAATATGGTCACAGATAGTGTACATACCCTGTACCACGTCTGGGTCGGCGTTGGCATCCTGCTGGGTAAGGTTGTAAACCCTGCCCTAAAAAGGAGGTCTTCCTTGGTTCTGGTTCCTCGGGCACTCTCTCGCAGGTGTTGTTGAGGCGGTAGCATGGTCGGTCCCCGTGATCCCTGCCACAGTGCTGGCAGATCTTTCCACGTGCTGCCCCTGGAGCTTGAGGAGGGGCATGAATCACTGGTGGTGGGCCTCTTATTTGGTTGGACCAGCGTAGTGGGTGCTGGTCTGCGGGGTGGAGCTGAGGGTCGGTGACTCCCTGCTGACTGAGAACGGGTGTTGAAACTCTTCTCCACAATCTGTGCCTTTGCTATAACGGCTGAATATGTCTTGAGCTCCAGTACCAATAAGTGTTTCTTGATTTCTGGGCGGAGGCCTCACTAGAATCTCCTGGCCTTCCTGCCTTCAACCATCAATGTCTCCGGGGAGTATCGGCCCAGCTCTAAGAACTTACTAGCATATTCCGATACTTTCATGTTTCCCTGAACCAGCTGAACAAACTTCATCTCCTTCAGGTGTCGGATGTGCTCAGGGAGATACTCCGCATGGAAGGCCGCTAAGAACTGCTCCCAGGTGGCTGGTGTAGGTAGGGTGGCCTGCTTGAGCTCCCACCAACGATCTGCTTCCCCTACCAGCATGTAGGAAGCAAGGGCAGCTCTCTGCTCAGGAACCACTCCCAAGGTCTTGAAAGCTCTCTTAGTCTCCGCCAACCAGTACTGGGCATTTTCAAAAGAGGATCCTCCTGTAAAAGTGGAAGGGTTCAGTCTGCTGTACCTCTCTATATAGCTTGGGTCGATCAAGGAAGGAGCTGGGTCCCGTAGAAGAGGGACTGGGCCCGGTTGGGGATAGACTGGGGGGCCCTGTGGTGGCACCTGCTGATATGGTGGGGGCACCGGATTGTACTATGGCGGTGCCAGGCAATACAGTGGCTGGAGCACTGGTTCATACTGCGAGGGTGGTGCCGGGTGGTACTATGGTGGAGCAGGCTCGTGCCGGGGTGGCTCGGGATCCACTTGCTGTAGTGGTGGCTCAACCCGTGGTAGTGGGGGAGGTTCGGGTAACTCCCTTCTCTCCTCTCGACCTTGCTGGGCGGCCATGATCCTTTCCAGCATCTCAAATATTCTGTCCACATCTTCCCGAAGCGAATCATCCTGGGCTGCTCGGTTTAGTGGGGGTCTTCCTCTCTTCATTTCGTTGCACCTGCATTTCACACAGAAGAGTTGAGTAACGATTTATCGGTGGGTATTTCTCTAAGCATTATTGTGTAAGGGATGAGTCCGAGGAACGTGGCTCTGATACCAACTGTAACGATCCTGGAAATTTAAGTGAAGATGTATGTATAAAAAATCTTAAATGCGGAAGCGAAATAAAATTTTTGATTAACATACCTTACACAATAAATAGAAACGTATTCAACATATGAAAGAATAAGCTGATTAAAAGAAATACTCGAAATAAAAATTATAAATAGAACTATAAAGTCTCTAGACGTCTAACTCGCCGTCTTCCTGTGGAACGGGCTCGGGAACCACGTCTTCTTGATCTGAAATGGTTAAGTAAGGAATGAGCTACACTAGCCCAGTAAAGACATCACACTATCTCACTGCCATAGAAGTAAAGGTTGGTAGAAAACAAAAACAACCAATGGAGCATAATTTATAACAAACTCATTTATTAATAATAAAAACCTTTATTGTCCACTTACCTCGGTGAGATTAATGAAAATATCATATGGAAACAATAACATTATAAAATCATATACATTTTATAACATAACACATGTTATACTTTGCACTTCAATAATCAGACAACAAATTTCCTCTTTTACCAGCCTACTAGTATCTATGGGGATCTATAGGGGGGTCCCCGCTACACGTGAACCATTAACATTAATAACCTGATTCCATGGCCGTCCCCATACCCCGTCCGGTGTGGGCGCCAAAATACATAAGGTCTCCATACCCCGTCTGATATGAGAGACCACGTTCCCGGTAGGGTTCTCTACAGATCCGGTCTGTCCACCATCTTCCAGGATATCTAGTCAGGCTGTCCACATTATCCATTTATCAATTCACATAACATTTTTTCCATTTTCCTTGGTCTCAATTTTCCAATCATACACAAACACGTAAACCAATAATAACACCAAATAAAACAACACAACATCGGGTTCACCATAATTCAAACCATAATAAAAGAAACCATGATTCATGTATACAAAATCATAAAATAAATACATCAAATACCATACTGCATTTAATACTGAAAAATAGATCAAACAACAACTGACCAATAATATATCAGATTTGGGCTCCATTGGCAACCTTAATCAATTATACATATCTATAAAGTCATAAAATACCGTTTTATCATTTATTAGGCTTTAATACTGTGATAGAAAATAGGGTGAGAAATCCTTACTTATTTCGGAGTTTGAAATCGGCTCTACAGTGCGCCTACGGGCTATCCCTAAATTCCCTGAATTTTCTCTGGAAAACTGAAACGCATTATCGGTACCTGCACGTGTTCCAAAAAATTCCAAATCAGACCCAAGGCCCCTTTTTGACCAATATCAAAATTTCGGCACGGCGGCTCTGCCGTGTTTCGGCGACGGCACCGTCACCCGCGGCGTCGATCCGCCTCGGGTTGGCCGTTTTCTGCCGAATTCACCCAAACTTGCATGGGTTCCTGCGATAAAACAACCCTAGAGCCCTCGGTAGGCCAAAAAATTACAAAAAACTGAGACTTACTGGCGACGAAGCTCTCAGGTGCGGCGGCTTTTCAGGCGCGAGTCGCGGTTTGATGTTTTGCTCTGGTCAACTTGTAGAGAAAAGGACGCTGATCACACTGGTGTAAAAATTGCATCAAACGGGAACCAGAAAGGGCTTCATCGGAGGCAAAAATTGAAGGAAGTCGTGGCGGCGCTGCTAAACTTCGGTGGTATTTTTCGGCCGATTGGTCGTTGGTTTGGCTCCGATTTGGCCATAGGTGGATTCAGCTTCGAAAAATGAGCAAAGGGGAGAAAATTTACCTTGTTTGGCGGTCAAAAAACCCTCCGGTGCGGTGGCGGGTGGCGGCAGCCGGCTCCTCCGGTGACTGGTTCTTCTTCTCCGACGAGGGCACTGGTGGCTAGGGTTTGGGGTCGGGTGTGGGTGAGGTTATTTATAACCTTCCCCTTTTAATCTCAGCCGTCCATCACGATTTAATCTGGGCCGTCCGATCGCGATTAAAATAGAAATAAATCTGGTCTGTCCGTGCGTGATTCAATCTGGATTGTCCTCACGCGTGAGATCTGGACCGTCCGTGCGTGTGAGATCTGAGTCGTCCGCACGCGTGAGATGTGGACCGTTCGATCACGTGCATGTGGATCGCTCACGTGGCTCCGTCCGCGTGGTCTCCCGCATCAACTTCCTTGCCACGCGGCGTGTTCTGGTTAGCCATGGCTGCTGACTGGGCTGCTAACGTGGCTGCTGACGTGGCACAACTTTCTTAAATTATATTTTGACCTCCGGTTTCCGATTTTCTTTTCAAAAACACCCCTAGAATCCAAATTTTCACTCTTTTTTTCCAACATTTTTCTTCAAATTAAGTTATAACATTTTTCTTCAAAAATATACATTACATATTGAAGTTAAATATATTTTAATTACCTTCGGAAATTACTAGAGGATCATCAACTCTGTTTAATGCATCTTTTATTATTCTTGAATCTGAAGCAGTCTCTCCCACCTAGCTAAGACATATGAAAATTTTAAATCAAATATACAAGCTGCTAACAGGTTTTGGGTAGAAAAATCTTTTCTCTCACGAAACCATGGAGCATCTTTTCTGTACACTTTAACACGTATATGTGTTCCGTCAATCACACCAATACAATCCTGAAATTAATTATTAACTAATTAATTAAACATGCACTCGTGTTAAAATAATTAATTAAACGTATATAACTTATAGATATACCTTAAAAAATGGAAAGAATTTGGGATTGTTAGTTATTTCTGGAGGTACTTGTGATCCATTTAGTTGATTAATAAATTTATCGACTATATGTACTGTACATCATAGCACATTGTGAAAATGATGACTTGTCGTCTCTTCGGATTGTTAAAAAATTCAAGATATGACTCGATTTCTCTTATTGTGTCCTAATAAGTAAAGTATCTTAAATACTTGTTCCTCTACAGTTGCACGAACGGTATACCTAAGTCCACCATCTATAACTAGTAAACGTCATAAATTGATAAAAGATGAACCTCTCATCCTAATTATAAGATGATAAAAATCACTTGACAACAAATTTTTTATAAGTTTATCTCGAGCTTTCTCTCCCTCTAGTCTTAATTCATGAGTAAGCGTATAATTTATCTCGCGCCTTTTATAAACTACTAGCCCATGAAGTATGATAAACTAGCATAGTAAAATAACTACACATCTCAAAATATCCATATTTCTAATCTAATGTGTGAACAGAAACGATACCAAATGCCTGAAATAAAAAGAAACAATGAGTTTAATTATTCCAAATCAAAACAAGTCATAGCATACATTTTAATCAACACACACTTTCGCCTATTTGGGGAATAAATTTCTAGTAATATTTATTTAATCTCATTCTATATTAACAGAGTTCACATAACCCTAATCTGCAAGTTATAGCTTCAATAAGATGAAATTTGGAACTAAAACTAATGAATAACAATTAAATGACCTCCCTCCTTACTATCATTTCCCTTATTTCTATCATTTGGTTTTCCTCCCTTGATAACTATTAAATAACAACGCTACTCCCACCTAATCCCACCTAACTCCTTATCGTTAGCTCCTCGCTCTCCCAACCATATGCATGATTAGCATTTAGTGTATGGGAGAAACGAATAACTACCACAGTAGTAGGAAATAATCAAAGGCAATCTCAATTGGAATTAAATGTGAAACAAGTTATATTTTGGTGAAAGTGAAAAAAAATAGCTTTATGGACTCACAAACTTCTCTTCTGTTCATCTTTACTGCTTAAGTGAGGCGGATATTTCTATTAAGAATGAGCATTATTATCTGAACGAAAAGTTTAGGATGTGTTTTATCACAAAATAGACCGAAGCTTTTTAGTCTGTTATGGGAGTAGATTAAAATTGACATGTCTTTCTTCCCACCACCGTTCTTATCTACCAATGACTTAATTGACAATATCTGGCTCCTACAGGATCTCTGGGGTAAACCGACTTGCTGACATGAAATTAGCACAATCCTACAGAGGACAACTACTTATTCTAGTCTTATAGACCCACAATCAGATTCCATAATTTCCTGAATAACCAGCCAAAAGCAGGCATGTGAACTCGTCTGATCTCTGAGCAACAGCCAGAGAAGGGTACCATAAAGCATTTCCCAACCCTCACACAGAAGGTATCTTCTACCTTAATTATTGTTAGGGGTAAAAGTTTTATTCTTTCCTCCAGTCACAGATGTCATTTTCTATGGAAATTTATGTGATGGCTTGGAGGCATTTTGTCTTGGAGGGTGTACAAGAGAAGAGATTAAAAATATATATTATGTTTCATCTTCAAAGGTTGTGTTCTACTTTTAGTTAATCCAAAGATGAGAGCAGTATGAATGTAATTTGCCTCTAAGGAACGAAGGTAATTTGCCTTTAATGAATCATTGTATTTCTTTTTTTTTATAAGAAGCATTAACAAACATATCTAATCATTCCATCCAAATTCTACAAATTCTCATCCAAATTTTAAAAATTCACAGCCAACTAATTCTACAAAATAACAAGTGATGATTATAAAAATCCCATAAAACAACATCAAATCTTAATCATCCAAACCCAATGAGGTCAGCATCATTCCATCTCAAGTTAGAACAGATTCCTATATTAAATCAATAAACATGTTGCACAACCTCTGCAATTAATTAACATAACTAGTCTAGAAGTCCTGAAACATCAACTCAACTTTTAAAAAAAAATAAAGAATCAGTACTTGATACAAAATTTTGATGAAATGTTACACCCACCACTGACTAACTAAACCTCAACAAGGAAAAAAAAGAAAGAAAATTTATATAAGCTACCTAGAAGCCTACCTTTTTTGGCACAAGTTTTGAAAATTAAGGTCATTGATAAACAATTACAAACTGCCCACATTAAACCCCACTCCATCTACAGCTTTACACATACAACCCATGAGCCACTATCCCTGCACAATAGAAGGTGTCGCCCTCAGTAAGTAGCCCTACACACACATAACTGAAACTATACTCGCCACCAATCACCTGTTGGCTATATTTATTCCTATACAACAATGCATCCCACTCTCACAGTTATCTGACCCCTCGATTACACACAACTCATCATCCACAAGCTCTGTTCCCGTCCTCACGCCACCTCTCGTTCACTCCTCTCCCGCACACAATAGACTGGCCATACGTACAGCCCTCTCAACCGTTCATCTCACCCTCACTCACAGATATAGGCTAGTACAAAAAGAAATACATGCAAATCAAAGAAAAAATGAAAGAAACTGATGCTGGAAAAATCAAAGAAAAAAATACAAAAATACTTACCGATTGAGAAGGTGAAGAACGCAAATCAGAAGTTGAATCAATGAACCTATATTTCAAAGCAATCAAAGAAGAAGAACAAGAAAAAAATCGATAAGAGAAGAAGAAGATTCGTCCTCCATGTGTGCGGCTTGAGTGAGGAAGAAGAGAAATTAGGATTTTTAATTGTCAGAATAAATATAGAATTAATTAAATTAGATGGGGATATAATGAAAAACAAATAGCATGCTGGTCACATACCACCAATTCAGTGGTTTAAAAATTCATCCCAAATTTTGTCAATTAAATATCATTTGTTATCATTGGAAGTTAAAACAAACACGATTTTCTCACGCCCCTGAAATACCATACATTAAAATTTTACCATTCACCATGATCCAAACAAAGAGTAAGTGGTTTAGGTAGTAAGACTTTGTGTTTTATGTTTCTCTAGCTCCACTTCTATTGATATGAATGTTCTCAAACAATAATACTTACCCACCACATTGGTTATAAAGTTATTGTACCTCTAAATCTTCTATTAGTGTGTGTTCCTTCTCCTCCTGGAAGGGGCTATATATTACTCATATGAGGCTTTCGATTTATCTCTTAAAGGTTCATTCTATGGTACTTTAAAATAGTGGCATGATTTTGTGATGGTCATGGGGTTTGTCGTCATCCATGCTTTCTTCTAAAAGTTATATTATTCAATATATTTATCATTCATTAATGAATGACTTAATTAGTTTTTCATCTCATACAAGTGTACTATAAACTCATATATTTTGATTTCTTTCACTTATCTCTTTAGCCAGCGCCTTGCTAATTGTGCAGCATTAAGTATTTTTCAAGTAATTGGATAAAATGAGGTACTACTTAAATAAAAAAAAAAAAAAAAAAAGTAGCATGCATTCCATCCTGATAACCATGTGACATAATGTATTCACTTATTTAGCTAATCAATAGTTTGATTAAACTAAATGATGTATTTGGCTAAAAGTAGTAGTTCAAATTACTCAACCCGCTATTTTATCTAAAATTAAAAAATCTAGCTAAACATCGTAAGACAAATACTTTTATGTAAATGCATAATTTGTTTTGGTTTTCTTCGATAACGAAGTTGAAAAATAGAAATAGGTGATTATGAGATGTGGATTATGTCGTAAAAGGTACATAATATTTTTAGCGAGTATATTTATTAACTTAATGTTCCACTACTTTATTAATTTAATATATTTAAAATAAAATAAATAATAGTTATTTATTAATAATAACTTTATATTTACCATAAATTATTCAAATTATCCTTATTTTAAAAATTAAATAACATTGAATTAATAATTACATTAAACAAAATAACAAATAATTAAATTAGAAAAAATAAATTAAAATAATATTTAAAAATTAATAATTATAATAATAATTTTTTTATTATTATGCGTTCTGTTTTATTTATTAATATTTAATATTAATTTTATAACATATTTAAATAAATATAATATTACTAAAAACACTTTTAAAAATAAGTCCATCTTAATTACTCTTTATTAAATTTGTTATTTCATCAGCATGGTAGTTGTTAATATAGAAACTAAAACGTCTATTCATCGTGTAAAATGAGTCAGTTATTTTATTTTTATTTTTTTTGAGGAAAGGTAATTTAGTTAATTTATATATATGTATAATTTAATAGAAAATTTAGATAAAAACAAAAATGTAGTCTAAGCCTGTAGTAAAATCTATTAGACTCTTGGAAGCTGACTTGATCACTCGTTAGACCCGCAACCTACTACTTCAATTTCCACTTTTGAGTTCTCCATTTTGACCCCTCAATGTCAATTACTTCCCTCTTCTAGAAAAAGGATAAGTTTAAGTAATTTAAAAAAAATATATATTTAAAAAATATATATATATATATTTTTTTTAAAAAAAATAAAATAAAATTCTTGCAATTCCTTATTAAAGTATGTGAAAATTTTGAAGTAACTTCATTGAAATTCTAAAATTAGTTCAATAGTAGCTTAGCTTCAGACTATCTAACTAGAATTATAATTAAATTAGCGTGATTGCAGGCGTAAAATAAATTAAGTAATAAAATAGTATTTATTAGATGTAGTAAATTGGCATATGTTGATTTAATTGATTCAAACGTAAACTTGTATTTTTAAAGCCATATAAAATCAATGCTTTAAACCTAAAAAAATCAATTTAACTTTAAACAAATTAATATTTGCATTATGAAATTCAAAATTCCAACTTACCAATTTACAGTATGCATCCAGAAAATTGAATTAATGGAGCTGACATCAAATTCTTTCCATTTGCACCACCAAATCTTTAGATTAACTGCATCTGGATCTAAATACAAATTATATAAAGTGGGAATTTAATTACCAAAAAATATATTAATTTAAAGCAATTATGCATATGGGGAAACTTATTTCTTAATTACTTTAATCTCAGTGGACAACTTGATCCAATTCAACTCTGACTCTTACCCTTTCTTTCTCTACATTAAATTCAATTTGACAAACTTTTATTTTCTATTTAATTAAAGAAAAAGAAAAGGAAAGACAAACCCGAGCTCAGATAAATAAAAAAAGGTAGTCTGCTACTTGCCACAAATTAACATACGGATGAGTGGTGGCACGTGGGTCACTTTTTTTTTTCTTTTTTTTTTTAAAAAATAAAATAAAATTTCACATGCAGAAGCATGTGGGTCACTGATCCATATCGGCCGTGGCTCGTCTTGTAGTTGTTTGGACTGGACCAGGGCCATAAAGTTCGGTTTACTCGTTCTCACTGATTACCATTTCCCATGGTTGTCAGTCACGTGACATGTGACCTTCTGCATTTTCTTTTTCAAAACAAAACAATTTAAAAATATTCTAATACTAATTTAATATTTAAGAAAAAAAAAAAAAAAAAATGATAATACTACAAGTGTGATATAAGTTTTCAAATATTTTTAAAAAATTGTTCTTATGTGTATAAAAATGTATTTATATGCAAAAATATGTATTTGAAAATAATAAATGGAAATATTTTCTTGCAATAATTAAATAACATTTATTTTTTTCTATTTGTCTTCAATAATATTTTTGTTTTTTTTTTTAATGTTATTATCATAATAATATTTTATGCCGTAATATTTTAATGAAATTTATATACATTTACAAATATTTTATGTCATAGTAAAATATTGAATTGAATTGTACCACTTTATACTATAAGTTATTATTTATTTTTTAATTATTTTTTCAATTAAAAAAATGAAAAATTAATAATAAAATAATTAATATTCAAAAAAAAAAATTTTATCACTCTCAGTAATTATTAATAACTATATATATTTTTTCTATGACCACTTAATATTATTTTACTCTCGGATAGTTTACGTTGTATCATGTTTGGGTAAATAAATTTGTTTTTGACTAAATTTACTTAACTATTCTATTCAAATTATTCTTAATTTTGTTATAATTAGTATCTTGATATTGGTATTTTTGTTTAATAAAATGATATTATGTAGTATTTAATAAAATATTTTGATAAAAAAACTAAAAAATTAAATTGTAAAATAAAAATCATGAGCCAAAGTTTATTGTAAATTTTATGCGTAATGGAATTATAATAATTAATTGATCTTGTATTTGAATATTAGCAGCGTCATTGCAATTGTATATAGCTTAATCAGTTATATGTTACATCAATTAATTTTTTTTGATTTCAAATTTATTGATTCCTTTTTTTTTTTTTTTTTTTTTTTTTTTCTTATTTGGAAAAGTAATTGATTCTTTTAGCTTTTTAAACAATTAAAGAAAAGAGAGTGATTAGTTAATTTAATTAATTGTTTAATTCTTAAGCATCTCTCTCCTTTGACTTTTTAACATACTTTTAACACATGAAATAAATTAATCATCTTATAGCATATATATTGTGTACATTTACATTTAATTATATTGTTTGTTTCCATTAGGTATGTAAAGTAACCCCTGCATGGTCAGTATAGCTGGAGAAAAAAACTGCAAAGAAGGATTAATTGATATTTATATTCATTTATAATATATATATATATAAGTAATAATAATAATAATAATAATAATAAGAAAGCATGATGTATCTGGGTATTGGGATCAGTATTTAAGTTGGATAAATGAGAGAGAGGGAGAGAGATGTAATTAATTGGTAATGAGAATGATTGATGGATTTGTTTATAATCTACTGAGATTTGGTCTTTTGCTTGTCTGCTAAGATTATTCCTTTAATCATATTTTATAAATGGGTTTTGTCATCACTTTAATCCAATATATACTTATATATTTAACTATATATAAAGTTGCAATGATTAATAATTGCTAGCTCTAGGTTTTGTTCTTATCATTCATATATATATATATATAATGAGATTATTTGTAATATTATTAATTCACCACTTAATTTATTCTTTAAAATTAAAAAATATATTAGTAATTAAAGATGGTATATATCCATATGTAAAACAAACTAAGGAAATTACTATATAGTTTTTACCCATTTTTACTTTTGGTTGCAGGAAAAATAAAGTAAATTTTGTGTAGCACAACAGTAATTGATCGGGCGATATTAGAAATTAAAATCATAAAATGAAGAAATAAAGTTAGGCTTTAGGAATGATTGGGCGATTTAATCAGAGAAGACAATGTTCGGATAAAACTTATTATTAATACTTGAAAATGCGTGCACGCAAAGGTAGCCAAAACATCATTTTCTCCTAAATTCGATGATCGGACAAATTAATTTTGAGCAACATTATGATTATGAACACTATAAATTAGAGTTGGAAAAGAGTGGAAAAAGAAAGGGGAAAATTTATTTCAAAAAAAAAAAAAATAGAGTTAAAAGAAAACTAATTTTCTTATTTTTATTATTAAAAATTAAGAAATAATAAAAATAATTAGTGTGTTGAATTTGCTTTAATTTTATAGAAAATAATAAAATAATTGATTATAAATTAATAATAAGTAAGACATTTTTTTATTATATTAATAGAACAATATGGTATATTTAGTAATAAGTAAGAAATATTTCTTCAAGAGTTTTGAATCTTTTAATTTTCTATAATTTTATCCCTGCTTGGAATATTGAAAAATTTAGATTTTTTTTTTTTCAAATAGGATAAAATATTTTTATGAAATCAATTGTGAATGGAGACAAAAATAAGTGACAGATAAGATATTGTTTCCTATAGTGGTATTAGTCAAATAATTAGTAAAAACAACGATGTCTCATGTTATATCTCAAAGGAGTCACTTTAACATACTAGTTCATTTTTTTTTTTTAA
>NW_019013510.1:4568-18403 GCF_000150535.2 Carica papaya | reverse complement strand
GGGTATGGAGACCTTATGTGTTTTGGCGCCCATACCGGACGGGGTATGGGGACGGCCTGTTTCATTCTCATACCGAACGGGGTATGGAGGTTTATGATTTTGGCGCCCATACCGGACAAGGTATGGGGACGACCCTGGAATCAGGTTATTAATGTTAATGGTTCACGTGTAGCGGGGACCCCCTATGGATCCCCATGGATACTAGTAGGCTGGTAAAAGAGGAAAATATGTTGTTTAATGATTGAAATGCAAAGGCATAATAAGTGTTATGTTATAAAGTCTATATGATTTCATGATGATGATAATGTTATTGCTTTCATATGTTGTTTTCATGAATCTCACAGAGGTAAGTGGACAATAAAAGTTTTTATGTTAATAAACGAGTTTGTTATAAATTATGCTCCATTGGTCATTTTTGTTTTCTACCCACATTTACTTCCGTGGCTGTGAGATAGTGTGATGTCTTTATTGGGTTGGTGTAGCTCATTCCTTATTTAACCATTTCAGATCAGGAAGACGTTGTTTCCGAGCCCGTTCCGCAGGAAAACGGCGAATGGGACACCTAAAGACTTCATAGTTATATTTATAGTTCTTATTTTGAGTATCTCTTTTAGTTAGTTTGTTCCTTCATGTTTTGAGTACGTTTTGGTTATTGTGTAAGGGATGTTAATCAAAATTTTATTACACTTCCGCATTTAAGATTATTAATACATGCACCTTCTTTAAAATTCCGGAGCCGTTACATATTATATTTGTCTAAAAAAGATAAACATAATTATACTTTTTACTCTATTTTGTTATTAAACATATTTTTTTATATTAATATTTTTAGTCACATACTATATCTTTTTATGAAAAGATAAGTATATATATTGATAATATAACTATATTATATTGATAAATTGGGCCTAATACACCTAATGGGAGAGCTCATGTGAGAAGGCTATGAGCTAACTAAGCTTGGGCTTTATACAACAAGAGTGGTAATCAAAATGGACCTTGTTTAGACTTAAGTTAAGCAACTACTATGGAGGCCCATGACTAAACAAGGAGTCCACCATTATGTGTAAGCCTTCGTACATAAGATGCTCCGTGTATATATTCACATGAGAAAATCCTAGACTTTGTTAACAAGCAAACTCATATATGAGACCCAGTGCAAAGTGGTGCTGAAGCAGATGATGACTCTTTTATTTGGCACACAAAGAGGAAACATATCACCTTCGATTTGAGAAGCATAAATAAGGATTGCCTTCTGATGTTCCACTTTGGTTCGCTTGCTCATTTGATATGTTTTTTATGAACTTCTCTAAATATATTTTTGATGCATAAATATAGCTCCAATTTGATGCATATAATATTAATGATTGAGTTTTTGCCAAGAATGCATGTTCTTGTCGCTTAAATAGTAAAGATAGTCTACCATGATAAATGCATAGTGAAAAATATCTATGTAAATGCATGCATTAGAACTTGATTTTTGGTGTTATTATAAAAGCAACGACAGCTTGTCAACAATAATGCATGAGGACAATCGCTCCAACTTGATGTCCCATGGAAAGACATACCATAATAGTCTTGCTAAGTGATGTAAGATATAACTAATATCATATTTGACTTTAAGTAAAAATAGTTAGGTGACTCTAGTGTAATCATCAATATATGACATAAATGATGGAGTCTTAGAAATATTAGCTAGGTGAGGTAGTCCTCAAATATTACTATAAATTAATGAAAACAAAGCTAAATATTGTTTATTATTAATGAAAAATATCATACACTTATATTTTACAAACTCATAGATAACGCAGTGTAAACTTTTATATTTTGAATTCTTAAATAATGATGAAAATATCACATTTAAGATGAAGAATGATGGGTACCCAAATCTTATCTCTGAGGTTGGTATTAATAGTAGAAAAAGATCTCTCAGGTGCATCCAAGTAGTAGAGCCAATTTATGGCTTCAGTGTGTCCAATTGAATCTGGGTTCTAAAAGTCACAATAAAAAGAGTTAAACATGACTCTGCAGTTCAAGTCTTGTGATAATTTACTTACTGAAATAAAATTAGTACACAATTTAGGGACATATACTATATTTCTCAGGACAATAACAGGGTTAAGCTTAATATCAACATTGTTGGCCATATTACTGAGGGAACCATCTGCAATGATAATCTTTTTATTACTCGAATATAGATCATATTTACAACAATATTTAGAAGTATTAGTTATATGATTTGTAACTCTAGAGTTTATAATTCAAGAATTTTTAAAGCTATTTATCTGAGGCATTTATTTGTTCTGAAATAGAAGCCATATCAAAGTGTCATGATAAATCGATACTTGTTTGTTTCTCTAGAGACTCAAGTCGAACCCTTAATGTTTCAATCTCCATTCTAAATTTATTAAGATTTAAAGTTGTCATGTTAGAGTTTGCTCTCATAATTAGACATACTTTCTGACATCATTTAAGAATTGAATAGTAATTTATTATAAAAAAAAAAAATTACTATAAGTACTTTACCAATACCATATGGCTGCATGAAGTAATTTGTGTTGGGTCATTATAAAGCGACATAGAGAGCTGTGTACGATAATGTGTACTTGTGGACGACTATTGGAGACTAGCAACTACAGGGAGCAACAACTAGTTTTATGTTTTACCATGAAGATCAGCTGATGGTGTCTAGTGATAGGTGGGTGGTGGTCGACTATGAAAGTTTACCCTTTTTAAGCTTTTTTTTTTTTTTTTTTTTAATTTTAGAATTGAAGATTGGACAAGATTTGTAAAAGAGTTTACGGATTTTCTTAACCTAAAATTCTGATACTATGTTAAAAATAGTTTTGATTGATTTATTTTGTTGAATATTAAAGCTCTATATATACAAGTTTTTTAGGAGAGAAAAAAAAGCAAACATTAATTAGAGAGGAGTAATTGTAACATGATTTTTTTCCTTTTTAATACCCTAAATTATTTTCTCTTCAATATTTTGGTTTACTTTCTCTTTGATGTCTTGATTTATTTTCTCTTTAATGTCATAGTTTATTTCTTCTTTAATACCTTGATTTACTTTCATCTTTAATAAATAATTAAATTTATTATGTTATTTGTCCAAATGTGAGGGTGACCCTTATAACCTAAATAAATGGCTAGCTTGGTGACAAATCTTGAAAATGTGTACTAGAAGAGTTAAGAGTGGATTTACGATGATTCTTACCAATTGGTGTTAAAATGAAGTTAAAGTGGAGAATATAGTTTTGTTTTAGATATGGTGACTCATATAGTCCTCTACAAAGTTACATGTTATTGGTGTTAGACAATTATAATTAGGAAAAGGATAATATTGTACCTGTTTGTTCTGTAAAAGAGACTTCCACCACATAAAAATATGTATATATTTTATTAGTATATGAATAAACATAAGTTAGAAAATGAAAGTTGTGAAACAAAACAAAAGTTTAGTTTGACTAATTATACTATAAATTTAGATTATATAAATAAAGTCTTGATAGGGTAAGGTATGATATTTAATTTTTTAGCATAATTATGAAATTGTTAAATTTTTTAATAAATCAACAACAAAAAAATATAGAAGAAATCATTTTTATAACTATCGTATCAAGAAAGGAAGAAACGTGGCAAAAGGGGCACGTGTTGTAATTAGGAGTGGTTGAAGAACGACAAGGGGAAAATGGGGCCCGCGTTATATGTCGTGTAATGAGAAGACAGGCAGGGCCAGACACGGTCACGGACCCAGACCCAGACCCAGTCCTTCCTTCTCTACTCTTCGACGCGCTCTTTCCCACACGCGTCAACCACCGGTTTCCAGAATTTTCCAATTGTTTGCATTTCTGCCCCTCCTTTTTCTCCTATTTCCATTAACACGCACAAATAAAAATATTTTCCTTCAACCTTTGAAATAGTAATTGTTTGAGAGTAAATTGTACCAGGGTTTTTCATTTTTAATTTAATTTGCCATCTTAAATAATTAAATTCACAATACATTAACACAATACTTCAATTTGAATGGGTAACTTTACAATAAGTGATTAGATACTTTTAACATATACTTACAGATATTATGAGTTACCTTTATAACATAATTTTTTATTTTTATAAAATACACAAAAACCTTTTTTTTTTTATATATAAAAAAAAGAAATACAATTAAAACTATAAGAAATTAGAAAAAAAATAATTGCTATAAGAAAAGTTTTATTTTATAATTAATATTTTCATGTCTCTATGTAATAGTATAAATTGAAATTTCATATTTCTATATATTGCTTAAAGTTTAATAAAGAAATTAATCAAATTTTAAGAAAAAAGAGACTGGATGTTATAATTTTTAAAGATGATATTTAAATTACACGGTATTAATTGGTAAATAATCATCATCATATATATTAAAATATTCATAACTTACATTGTAAGAAAAATTTACATATTTATTATACGAATAAATGTCCATATAAACCATACAATTTATATGTAAGTTTTTTTGAAATTTACTACAGAAACGAAATTACGAACGTAATTTTTCTTTGACCCGAAAACGACTTTCTTGTCCTGTTTCTTTTTCCCTCTAGTTTTTTAATGCCCTCTTTATATTCCAATTGTTCGTTAGCATAATTCTGGTTTTACTTTTAATTTGATAGGAAAAGTCATCTACATTATTCTTCTTCTGTTTTTTACACAGTCGTATATAACCAGAATATCAGATAACTTGGGTTTGCAGAAGAGATAGAGAGGACAACCAGACGGAGAGAAAAGGAGAACACAGAATCTTCTGGTTCGTCTTCGTTTTCTCCTGATCTAAAGTGCCGTTTTCTTCTTCATTTTCTTATCTATACTTTTCTCTCATTCTTAAGACAAACCCCTTTCTGTCCTCCGTCTCTTCACCACTTTCATCTTTAAGGAAATTGATTTTCATCGCTACTATTGTTATTCCTGCTCTGTGATATAAAAAAAAAAAAAAAAAATGGCGAAAGAAAAGAAGATGCTTGTTGGGTTTGTGTGGAATTATGCAGCAGAGCTTAAGATAATGTTAACGGCTCTTTTGGTTCTCTGCACAGTAGCTACTGTTCTCCAGTTCATTTCATCAACCTTCTCCATATCTACCTCTGATCTTCGTCTCTGCATCTCAAGAATCGCCACCGCCTCTACCAACATTTCGGAAGAAGCGCCACCGCTTGTTCCACCGTCTATGCTATCTCCGCCGTCTCTTCAGCCAGATCAAGTCCTGAGCAACGGCGTTATCAAGCGTAGCTTTATACCTTATGGTGCTGCTGCCTACAACTTTATCTCCATGAGCGCCTACAGAGGAGGTCTCAACACCTTCACCATTATTGGCCTATCCTCCAAGCCCCTCCACGTCTACGGCCGTCCCAGTTACCCGTGCCAGTGGGTCCCGGAAGACCCCTCTCAGAACACCGTCACCACCGCCGGAAACAAGATGCTTCCCGATTGGGGCTACGGCCGCGTCTATACTGCCGTCGTTATCCGCTGCGCATTCCCTGCTCCTATCAATGCCAACAACTCCGGCGGTAAATTGCTGCTACACGCCTCCACATCCGGCGGCGGCGACACCAAATACAACTCAACGGACATCATCGAGACCCTAAGAGAACCGCCCGGCAGCGTAGATTTCAACGTGTTCAACTCGCCGCCCAAGTACGATTACTGGTATTGTGGGGCGTCGCTGTACGGGAACCTGAGTCCACAGCGACTGAGAGAATGGATAGCGTATCATGTGAGGCTGTTTGGGGAGAGATCTCATTTTGTGCTGCACGACGCGGGCGGAGTCCACGAGGAGGTGATGGAGGTGTTGAAGCCATGGATGGAGCTCGGGTACGTGACGCTCCAGGACATAAGGGAACAGGAGAGGTTCGACGGATACTACCACAACCAGTTTATGGTGATGAATGATTGCCTGCACAGATACAAGTTCATGGCCAAGTGGATGTTCTTCTTCGATGTGGATGAGTTCATTTATGTGCAACCGAAGAGTACCGTCAAGTCCGTGTTGGATTCCATGCAGGGTTACTCTCAATTCACCATTGAACAGAGACCCATGAGCAGTCAACTCTGCTACGACGACGAAGGGCCTGGAAGAACTTACAGGTATTTCTGCCCTTTCTTGTTTTTATTTCTAGTTTTCTTTCTTGGCTTCTAGATATCCTGTTACTCCACCAAAATTTTTCAATCAATTGTTGGAAATTTTTGCTGTAATTGGTTTTCTTTTCCATTCACTGCTTTAGGTTTAACTGATAGTTACCTGACATTTTGCTTTGAGATTAAATGAATTTCTGAACTTTCAACACATAACAATTTAGATAAAAGCAGTACTGGAGAGATCTTTTCCTTCCCGTGGCAATTGCTAAGATTTGACAATTCTAATTGTGGGTTTCAGCTAAGTTTTGCAATGCATCAGACCATTTGTTTACTCGTTAAATCTCTGGCAAATTGGATGTTGACATGCTGTAATCTTTTGGTGGGTGGATGATTGTCTCATTCATTGAAAATGCTCTTGAGGGGAATTTGTAGGCCAGGAGGTGGTGGGTTTTGAACTTTGTTCTAAACCCATTTTCTTTCTTATTAATAGAGCTTGCCCTTTCAATTTTTCTTAAAATGATTTTCACCTCTATTAAGAATTGGTTCAATATCAGTATATCAGTGTGTATTAAAATAGGTTACTCTGCTAGAATCTAGGGTGGAGGGTAGTAAGTTTTTAAGATTTGAGATATATTCCATCCCAGAATCCAAAATTCTTGGTACCCCCTTACGTTATGGTTAATGTTGTAGGGTGTAACGTTGACTTGAATTGGTTTTCTGTACTTCCCCATTTCATTTCTATCCATATAATCAACTAAACCCGAGTTGAATGCAGGAAATGGGGGTTTGAGAAACTTGTGTACAGAGACGTGAAGAAGGTTCCCCGAAGAGACCGGAAATACGCGGTGCAGCCGAGGAGAATAATGGCGGCCGGGGTTCACTTGTCGCAACACTTGCATGGCAAGACATACCACAGTATGGATGGGAAAATGAAATACTTCCATTATCATGGATCCATATCACAGAGAAGAGAACCTTGCCGCCATCTCTTCAACACAACACAGCTTTCTTTTGAAAACAATCCTTACATTTTGGACACTACACTAAGGGAAGCTGCTGGCCCTGTCAAGAAATTTGAACTAAAAATGATTGGAAGTAGATTACACACAACTCGCCAATAATTACTTAAATTATTATTTCTCTTTTTATTTTACATCAAATTCATATTCTTTTTTTTTTTTTTAAAGTTTTTGTATCATAATTTTGTAAGCTATAGATACAGGAAGAACAGTTTGTATGGTATATGTATGTATCATTCATTCTATATATATATATATATATATATATATATATATATGAGGAAGGTTGGGTTAATTTAATTTCATTTTTAACCGATTAAAGGAGTGGAACATTATATTATTATTATTATTATTAGGGTTGTTATGTTGTCGGTGTTAAAGGTGGTGGGGTCGCCACCACGACAACCACCACTAGGATCTGCCCAATGTGGTTCGCTTGCTTTGCTGGGTTTTGGGTGTGGAAATTATTAATATTTATATTATAATAATTAACGAATACGGTGTTAATTATTTATTCTTTGGATTTTATGCTTGTTAAGGTTTGTGTGGTGGACATGTTTGGAGGAAAGTCACAGCACTTGTCAAGGGGAAGAAAAGTAAAAGAATGAAGGCATTAGAATTAGAACACATGGGGGGGTGGGGTCCTTGACAAATTTTTCAATCTCATCAACTAACCATTTGATTAGAAATATGGAAAATGGATGTATCTCAATTAGTCCAGTCCAATTAAGTAACGTAATTCTTACTTTATAAATATTTATACAAACATTATGGAATATGTTCATAAATTCTCTCCTTTTTTATATGATTATAAAAATATATATATATATATATCGAATTTTGGTTCAACTGGTGAAGGGAGTTATGACGTATGAAGAATCTTTGGAGCCACGCATTTATTCTTTTAAATAATAAAAAAAAAAAAAAACTTATATTTTTAACTTGGTTGGAATAGTCATTACGTAATTTTTGTATCTCACAGTTAAAATAATTAATAATCTCACAATTCCATACTCAAAAAGAGAATTACTAATGTATAAAAATGTGAAAGGAAAATGAAACAATAAATAATTCTAAAACTTATTGAAATCCTAAATTTTTTAAAAAATTATTAATTTTACCAATTCACATCTAATAATCAAAATGTTTATAGAGGATTTATAAACCATACGGTGTAGATACCGTGATTTGGTCGTTAAAAACACGATCGATAATCTGTCGATGCATGAATCGCGTTTGTTTTCTCTGCAGCTCTCAATTTCAAAAATTCATGATTTTCTCAACTCTAATTCAAACCATGTAAATTTGGTATTTAGGAAAGTTGGCTGAAAGACTGGAAAAAAGGGGGTCAATAAGCTACCACCAGGCAGGAACTAATGAATTCTAAATAATTCTCTTGTCTCTCCTCTTCTACTTCAATTACATGCTAACAATTTCAAACTTATAAATATGGTGGATCTTCTTCACCTTGTAATAAAACTCTTAACAACTTGTTCAAAAATAGTCCTAAACTTTATAAGATGACCATATGGAAACTCTTAGTTCTATAATTAACTGGTAAAATATTATTTTCTCAAGGTGGGTAGTGCAATTAGTCATGGCTACTTGGATGGACATTGAATTACTAAACAAAAAAAAAAAAAAAAAAAAAAATCAATAAATATATTTCAAGTAGTCTTTTTTTTTTTTCTCCTTTTCAAATTACTTAGTTGATATGTGTTGGTTCCATGAGGTTGATTTGAAGGTGTTGGGGAAGTTAATTCTTTGAAACAAAACAAATATTAGTGAATTGATTGTGTAATTTGGATATCAAATTGGAGTATTAATTATTATGTCAGAAGCAAAAAAAAAAAAAAAAAAATGTTTTATAATCCCGTCCCAAATATTACAAAAAAGGGTCATGTTTATTCTTAAGAAATAGTTTTATCCATTGATGTATTGGATTCATAGAAAATGAATCATTAAAAAAATTCCCAATATTTTAAACAAAAATTGTTTTTAAAAAATAATTTCATTAATTGATTTGTCGGATAATTAGAAAACAGTGTTTGGAGATGGATCATCAACGCTGTTTTGTTTTGATGTAGAAGACAAAGAAACAAACAAAATAAATTGTTAATGTAATGAATTCTCTGTGGTAACGTATTCACTGGATGAATTGTAATTATGCGGTAGCTTCCTGTTATGGAGAACAAAAAAGTGATTCATTGGAACAAGAGCTTCTTTTCTGGTTTGTATACTCTCTCTCTCTCTCTCTTAATATGGTTGCTTGATACATGATTCAACCGGTGCTATTGATTCTAAGCACGAGCTTTTATTATCGTTTTCAGCTTTATATATCTATATATATATGTCGGTCGAATTTGCTTGAAATTATGATGCACTCTGAGCTTCTAAGAAAGCATTGAAATCCTCCCTAGCCTTGCGCAGCCTAGGCGTAATGCAAGAAGAACCAGGAGACGCTGGCAACGATGTCGAAGATGTTGAAAACCTTACATGCCGAGGAGACTCATTGCATTTTCTCCCTGTGTTGCTTCTCGACCCATTTTTCAGCACCCCTTTAACGTCTTTGTCAAACACAAAAGCAGCAGAAATTGGCGAATGAGCATCGTTGGCGCTACTCCTAATCAACTCCATTGGGAGATCGAAGTACATGCTCATGGACTCCACCTCTTCATCCGGTACTATGGCTGATGAGGCCCATGAACCACACTCAAATTTCTCCAACGAAACCCTCCTCGATATCACATTAACCAGGCTATCCTCCTTTCTTGCTCTCACAGGCTTACCCTTGCCGAACCCTGGGAGGTACAGGCATAGTGCGCTGCATTTGAATCCATCCTCCTGCGCATCTATCCTTTTGCTACCATCATCTTTCCTAGCCTCATCAGTTTTGGCCTGATGCTTCTCAAATACTGTACCAGTTGGCTTATGCATCCAAAGATCAAGTTCATCGGTTGGTACACTTGCTCTTCCTTCACCACTCGACTTGCTCCTCCGGAACCTCTCATCTGGTGCAAGATTCAGATGCTCCAGCTTCTCGACTTGACGGGGAGACATCTGACTTTCATTCTTCCACTTCTTCTTAGACAAAACTGAGCTGAACCGAGGGGATGAACTTGTAGAGTTTGGAAGGCTATAGCTTAGAAACTTGGCATTTGATGCAGGGCGCATCCTAGTATCTACTGCAGGAGAGAGCATCAGACTAAAGCTAGCCTCTCCAGCTGCTGATCCCTGCAATGAGATTGGATCAACCAAAATCTGCTTTTCCTTTTCTAGACTCTCCTTCTTTACTAGGATATTAGCTTCTTCCCTGCACACTTGACGAGGTTCTGGAATGCAACTGTCAGCCATGGAGTTCTGAAAGGCACACAACAGTTAACGGATGACACACAGGATTATTACTACTTAAAAGGGTATGAAGTTGGTAGCATGTCTAATGACATCTCAGTCGTGATATCCATGTTCCCATCAATCTCTCAATCCATTCATATACGTGATACGTGGAGAAAAGAACAAAAAAACACCAACCTGTCTTTCTAAAAAAGTCAACTAAGAAGCGGCTACCCACAACTCTGTCCTTTCCTTTCTCTTTTAAAACTCAAGGATTCCGATGAGAGCTAACCCTTGTCTTTGTACAATGCAAAAGGGTAGCACGAACTAAATTATATTAACAGCTTAATGAGTTTGTGCCTGTAAATAGACTGTTGAAGAAAGAAAAACTACTTTATTTGAGAAAAGAAAATTATAAAGAAAAATTTATTCTTACTTGCTTTCAAAGTACAATAGGGAATTTACAGGTACAAAGATAACCAAGAGACACATTTAAATTATTCTCAATTAATGGGCATATCCAAAAAGACATTTCTAAAGAATTTCTAGACTCCATAAACCTAGTTAATTGCTTAGGAATTCTAATAGACATAAGAATTATAAGAGTCACATAATAATTTTAATAAACTACATTCATCCTAAGAGTCATAATTATTTCAAATTATTATTTATAACATCCTACTCTAATTTGAAATCTTCTTCACACTAAGGCTTTTTCTTAATCTTCAAAATTCTTCACATTTCAATTGCTTCGGAAAAATACAAGTAATTTGATATTGAGTCTTCATATACTTGAACTCTACTTCTTTGTTGGCAATGTATTATTTAATTAAATGAAACTTTGTGTCTATGTATTTGTTTCGGACATGGAATACCAGATTCTTTACAAGCGCCCATGCAAACTATTGTTAATCCAAATTTTTGTATCTTTTTTTATGACAAGTGAAGTTCCTTCAACAATCTTCTTAATTAAATTTGAATGACAAGTACAAGAGATTGCTGCTATATACTTAGATTTACATATTGAAAGTGTAACAATAGGCTGCTTTCTTGACCTCTATGAGATAGCATAGTTACCCATAAAAGAACCAAAATCAGTAGAGCTCTTTTATCATTCATATCTCCTGCAAAATTACAATCACCAAATAGTCTAAAATTAACTATACTTTTTAGATAGCAAAGAATCCTCTTAGCAGCCTTCATATGGGGGGGAAGTATAAGTTTTTGTGAAACGATTCAATACTTCAACTACATAAAAAATATAATGTCTTGTACAAGTTAAATATCTCAAGCTTCTCACGCAACTTTTGAAAAAGAGTGAGATTTTTTTTTCTCCATTCTCAAACTTTGATAATTTTATTCCACTATCCATACATGTATTCACGAGGTTACAATCAACCATTTTGAACTTCTTCAAAACTTTCTTTTGTATAGCCCTTTTGAGAAATAAACATCACATCCTCTAAAGGGGGTTACCAGATTTGAAAAGAGAGGAAAGTTAAATCCTCACTTCATCAGCCCTTTTGAAATTTTAAAAAGAATTGGAAAGTCTGCTTGCATATTAACATTACCACCAGAATTTTCTCGAGTTTATAATGTCTTTTATGTATCAATGTTACACAAATATAATCCTGATCTTTCATATGTTTTATCTTACAAGCCTCTCTCACTTTAAGAAAACTTTTCTTATGAGGAGGTGTCAATTCGTATTCTGGAGCATCAAGAGAGAATGTTTCGCAAAAGAACTATTCCTTTTGTGAAGGTATTATGCCAGAATCACTCACATGACGAACTTATTAGGGAGTTAAAATCAGATTTTAAAACTACGTATCACTAGTTGTTTGGTTCAATACAGAAATTTAAAGGACTAAATTTTTATAAGGGGGGAAGAATTGTAATGACCCAAAAAAAAATTATATATATGGATGTTTTACAACTGATGAAGTGAATGACTAAAATCTATTAAATAAATTTGAAATATTAGAAAATTTTAATAAATTAAAAAAAAATGGACCACAGGAATCTAATTGGAAAGTTGCTGAGAAATTTAAAATTTTATAATCAATAATCTATTTCTCAAATTTCGACAGTTCAGATTTAATTAAAGAGATTATAAATATAATTAGAATTTTTCAAAATTTTAACAACAAAAATCTTAAGAGACTTGAGAGCTGTCGGCCAAGGAAGAAAGGAGAGGGGGAGTAGCCGCGCGAGCTCACTTTGGGCGGCATATCATCGTCGATCCAAAGGTAAATTCTTTACCTTAGATGACCTCTATTCATTTTAATTTTAAACTTAGTTCGGTGTCCTATGCTGAATGCCAAGGTAACGTAAAGTTTGTCGACTCATTTTGTGTAGATAACTGATAAAAGTCATTTGTCCAAAAATCCAAGAAAAAGTAAGAATAGTTTATTACTCTAAATTCCCAAATTTGAAATAATGTAGTGGTTTGTTTTTTTTCGATTGCACGAATATTATGGTATTGTGTAGAGATTAATTGTTTTAATAATATTTGAAAGAGAAGATATTGAAAAATTTGGAAAGCATTATGTATATGATGCAGTGTGATAAGTTTGAAATCTGGTGAAACAAGGAGCGATTGACGTTTCCTGGATGTCTGAAAGCGTGGAGAGGAAGAAGATGAGTTTTCTTTTGTTGGGTACACAACCCGTTAGGCCGGGATCAGAAGGCTCCAGCAAATTGGGTTAGACTAAGTCCATTAAGCAGCCTCTGGGTTTATTTTATTTTTTATAAAAGGGGGTGGTTGTATTACTAAAGATTTAGATACTGATTAAGCATACCTTAAAGGAAGAATAGAGGTGTTACACTGATTTAAAAATAAATTAAATTAGAAAATAATATTAAAAATATTACCAAATGGGCTTCTAGTTTAGTGGGGGAGGAATATTTTATTGGATTTCTATCATAGGAAAAAAAACATATAAAGCAGGTTGAAGTTAGTAGAGTTATTTGTGTCCAAAGAAACATCCAAACAGATCACCTACTCATCTTGTGAATGAACAATAATGGGTTGTGTAAATAAAGATTAAGATAAATATAAAAGTCTTAGAGAATTAGTTAAGTTAATTTAAGAAAACTTTTATTAAATTCCTAAAATGGTAAGTATTATTTATAGCAATCAAAACTATAGCATTAAATAATAATAATAAAATAAGAAAAGTTCATTAAGAATTAATGATTGCGAAGCATAACAAAGTAGTTACGTCGTTATAGAATGGGTATAAATAATTTAAGATTAACAGCGTATATTATCATGAGAAACGTCGAAGTATTGGACGAGTATAAACTAGAGAGTGATAAGTATTTCATGACGTAAATAGTGAGTATATATGTAATCACCTTTTA
>NW_019013509.1:0-10906 GCF_000150535.2 Carica papaya | reverse complement strand
TTAAATAAATAGAAATAATAATAATAATAATAATAAAAATGAGTAAAATTATTTTTGGATTTAATTAAAAATGATTTTGGAAAAAAGGGGTGAAAATTTGGATTCTGGGGGTGTTTTTGAAAAGAAAATCAAAAATCGGGGGTCAAAACGCAATTTAAAAAAATTACACCACGTCAGCAGCCCGGTCAGCAGCTCCGGCCAACAGGACATGCTGCGTGGCAGAGACACTGACGTGGGAAGGCCACGCAGAACGGGCCATGAGGACGATCCACGTGTGCGCGATCGGACGGCTGAGATCCGTTCCCGCGCGCACGGACGGCCCAGATTGCACGCGTGCGGACAGCCCAGATTTGATCACGCACGGACGGCCTAGATCGCATCGCGATGGACGGCCTAGATTCATTTCTAATTTAATCGCGATCGGACAGTCCAGATTAAATCGTGATGGACAGTTCAGATTAAAAGGGGAAGGTTATAAATAATCTCATCCACACCCAACCCCAAACCCTAGCCGCCAGAACCCTCGCCGGAGAAGACAACCCAGCCACCGGAGGAACCGACTGCCGCCACCCGCCGCCGCACCGGAGAACCTTCCGGCCGCCAAACAAGGTAAAATTTCTCTCATTGGCTCGTTTTTCGATATTGAACCTCCCTGTGGCCAAATCAGAGCCAAACCATTGGCCAATTGGTTGGAAAACACCGCCGAAGCCCAGCGGCGCCGCCACGGGTTTCCTCAGTTTTTGCCTCCGATGAGGCTCTTTCTGATTCCCGTTTGATGTAATTTTTACACCACTGTGACCACCGTCCATTCCTTTACAGGTTAACGGGAGCAAAATACTAAATCGCGACTCGCGCTGGAGGAGCCACCGCACCCGAGAGCTCCGCTGCCGGTAAGTCTCGATTTTCTAGATTTTTTCAGCCCACCAAGGGCCCTAGGAGTGTTTTATCACAGGAACCAATGCAAGTTTGGCCAAATTCGGCCGAAAACGGCCAACCCGAGGCGGATCGCCGCCGTAAGCGACGACACCGTCGCTGGAGCACGGCGGAGCCGCAGTGCCAGAATTCCGAAATTGGCCGAATAGGCCCTGGGTCTGATTTGGGATTTTTGGGGACATGTGCAGGTATCAGAATTGTGTTTCAGTTTTCGAAAAAAAATTCAGGGAATCTAGGGACTGCCCGTAGGCGCAGTGAGAACCCGATTTCAGACTCCGAAACAAGTAAGGATCCCTCACCCTATTTACTATCACAATATTAAAGTTTAATAAATGATTAAACGGTATTTTACGAATTAATAGATATGTATAATTAATTAAGATTGCTAATGGAGCCCGAACCTGATGTATTTATCGGTCTGTTCCTGTTTGATGTATTTTACAGTCTAAATGCAGTATAGTATTTGATTGTTTATTCTGTGGTTACGTATGCATGAATCATTGTTTAGTCTATTATGGTTTGAATTATTGTGAACCCGATATTGTGTTGCCTTGTTTGGTGTGCATTACTGGTTTACGTATTCACGTTGATTGGGTAATTGAGACTAAGAAAAATAAAGATGGTATGTGAATTTATGAACGGATAAGTCGACAGCCTCACTGGATATCCTGGGAGATGGTGGACGGACCGGGTCCATAGGGGACCCTACCGGGAACGTGGTCTCTCATATCGGACAGGATATGGAGACTTTAAATGTTTTGGCGCTCATACCGGACGGGTATGGGGACGGCCTGCTTCACCCTCATATCGGACGGGGTATTGAGGTTTATGGTTTTGTCACTCATACCAGACGGGGTATGGGGACGGCTCTGGAATTAAGGTGAATGGTTCACGTGTAGCGGGGACCCCTATGGATCCCCACGGACACTAGTAGGCTGATAAAAGAAGAAATTTGTTGCCTGATGATTGAAATACAAAAGTATGATATATGTTATGTTACAGAGTGTGCATGATCTTATGACGTTTATAATGTTATTGTTTTCATGAATCTCACCGAGGTAAGTGGACAGTAAATTGTTTTATTATTGATAAATGAATTTGTTATAAATTATGCTCTATTGGTCCTTTTTTGTTTTCTACTAACCTTTACTTCTGTAACAGTGAGATAGTATGACATCATTACTGGACTAGTGTAGCTCATTCCTTACTTAACCATTTCAGATCAGGAGGACTTAGTTCTCGAGTCCGTTCCGCAGGAAGACGGCGAGTAGAAGCCTAAAGATTTATTAATTTTCTTTATAGTATTCATTCATAGTATTTTCTTTAGTTAGTTTATCCTTTCATATCTTTAATACGTTTTGATTATTGTGTAAGGGATGTTAATCATAATCTATTTTATTTCGCTTCCGCACTGAGAATAAATATATACATTTCCTTTTAATTTTCGGGGCCGTTACAATATATGTTTAGAATATGAGAAACAAAGTTTTAGATTTCTATCCTAACACTTTAGAGATAAACACAATGCAAGTTTACATTATCAAAACACTGGTAATGTAGGGTAAAACTCCACAAAAATAATAAATTTTAAAAATTAGAACCATTCTATCAGAAGTAGGATCAAACATTAAAAAATTACCAATCTAATTTAAAGATTCTAAGTTCAAGATTGAATGAGATAAGAAGGTGTTAAACATCTAAATCACGATGTAATGATTTGATTTACATGCATAAGCTTTCTACTTATGCAAGTTTGCAATTTATGACATTTTATCTAGGGTTCACTAATTATGTAATATGCATACCTAAAGAATGATGAATATTTATATAAAATGCGAGATAAAAATTAAAATAGAATGACTTTAACTGAAAAGCTTTTCATATTTTTATATTATCCTTTTTATTTTTTTTGAAATAATATATTTTTCTTTTTATTATTTCCATTTAATTTTAATTCTTACTAAATTTCAAATTTACCAATAAAAAAAAAAAACTTAAAGTTCATTCAATGTAATTTGTTAACTTCAAATTATTACAAACCAAATGCATGTAACTAAATCTATTCAACTTAGTTTGTTAATTCTTTCATTAATGGTTCCCTTTGATTCAAATTGAAGGTCATGTATAAAATGTAACAACCGGGCCTTGAAATTTTGTACGGGATAATTTTTTAATTTTAAAAAAATATATATAAATAGTTAAATCTTTATTTTAATTTAATTTTTGTTAAAATTTTTAGAAAAATAAATTAGGGACGAAATCGAAAACAATTATAGAAAAAAGTGATGAAATTATGAATAAAGAGTTATTTTTGAACGAAAATTTGAAAACAGAGGGTAAAATCGTAAAAAAAAAATTTCACCATACGAGACGACCTAGTCAGCAATCACGACGAGTCAGAACACGCCGCATGGCGTACACGCTAACATCAACTCCACACGGGAGGCCACATGGGCGATCCTCGTGCTTGGATAATTTGATGGCCCAGATCGCATCTCACACACACAAACAGCCAAATGCATTCCCTCTTCAAGTGCGATCGGACGGATGAGATTGATCGCGATGGACAGTTTAGATTCGCCCACGCAATCGACCTAAATAGGCAACGATTAGATGGCTCTCCTCGCTCCACGTTGACATGGATGAACGACTAGGATTAGAGAGAAGAGATGTATTTAAATCTCTCTTTAGTCGGTTCCGAAACCCTAGCCAACACCCAATCGGATAAGAAGAAGGAGAGTGGCTGGAGGGAAGACTAGCTGCCAGAGGGATGTTGTCACTATCACACTCGAGCCACCGCTGACCGTCGAGAGAGGTAAAAGTTTCTCTTTTCTACTTGAAATTTGATCCCGAGTCTCCCTATGACCATATCGGAGCCAAAGGACCAACAGGAGAGTCGAAAACTACAGACAAAGCCCGACTGAGCCGTCGTAACCAAAAACCTAAAACCTTATCCGACAACCCCTTTCCCGTTTTATGTTTCACGTGATTTTTGATCATTGTGTTCTCTGTCCTTTTCTAGTGCAGGTTAGCTGAAAGGGAACTTCGGCCGCGAAGGAGGACCGACAGAGCCCTCGCACCTGAAGACCTTCCGCCGATAGGGTTTAAGTTTTTTGTATTTTTTGGCCAACCGAGGCCTCATAACTTAGTTTTTCGCATGTTTATGTATAAAACCGGCCTAAACCAGCCTAAATCGGCCATACCGAGGTGAATCACTTCTGTGGGTGGCGGAGCCGGCACCAAAGCATGTTAGCAGCATCGTGCCAGAACCCGAAAATTGGCCGGAAAGATTTTAAAACACCTATTTTGGCCTTTTGGAGAATTTTTGGATACATGACGTATGTTTTAATTTTTGTAGAAAAATTTTAGGAAACCTGAGAACCCCCAGAAGGTGCAGTGAAAAATACAGTATTTCGAACACCTATCCGGAATAAGAATCCCTCACTCTTTTTCATGTTAAGGTAAATTTAAGTTTAATAATCAATAATACTGTATTTTTAAAAATTAGAAAATCCTAAAATTAATTATAGGTCACTAGTGGAGCCAAAATTGATCAGTGCATATTTTTCCTAATTTATTGCTTATTTTCTTCTATACTGCCTAAAATGCTTACTATTATATTGTATGCGTTAAATTGGTAGTTTTAATTGCTTTCTCGGTTATTTAGTTTACCTAACTACATAACACTCATTTGTTGGTTCATTTTGCAATAAATGTCCCAATTATGTTTTCTTGATTTATGTACCATCTCTTTACATGACTTATTGCTGATTTGTAAATATGGAGTGTTGATATGTAATTAGTGATTGATTAATGGTGTGAATCTATGTATGAGAGACGTACTGGGTACCATGAAAAAGGGTGGATGGATCCGGTACATAGGAAAAATCCTACCGTGGACATTATCTTAGTCAGACGGGGTTGAAAACTCCCATACCGGAAGGGTTTGGGAGATATAGTTCACCCTTATACCGAATGGAGTATCGAAATGATGGTATATTTGGCGCCCATTACTGGATGGAGTATGAAGACGACTGGTTAGTAGATAAATTTGGTTATTGGGTGATGTGCCCCCCAGAAGTACCAGTAAGTAGATAAAAAGGTAAGTTGCTATTCTTGCTTATTGGATATGAAATCACAATGTTATTTGAGTTATTATCTTCATAGGTCGATTTTGAAAACTCATAAAATAGAAGATTTTATGTTAAATGAATTTACCTAAACCAATGACTCCATTAGTTGTTTTATAATTTTTACCAACCTTCACTTTTTCGTATCAGTAATTAATGTAATATTCTTACTGGGTTAGTGGAGCTTATCCCCTTATTTAACCATTTTCGATCAAGAAGATCAAGATTCAAAGCCTGAACAGCAGGAGAATTACTAGTAAAGGTTACCTCCCGTACCCCATCAAAGTTGCTAGTGGAGGTTAACCCCATAAGATTTTAGTTTCATTTCTATTTTTGTTATTTTAACTTTTTTAAAGGGACATTTTCGTAACTCTATTGGGTACTCTAATTTACTATGTAAAGAATATAAATCCTAAATTACTATTTATTTTCGCTATTTCAATATATATTATTTTCTTTAAGGTTTCAGGTCTTTATAGTTAGTATCAGAGTCACGTTTATCGAAACTATTTCTTACACAAATATTAAATCACTAAAATACAATTTGTCACTCAACTATTTCTTGTGAAATACAGGTACAAAAATATAAGGAGAGAAAGGTCCCCATAAACCGAGTAGCCCGAGATGGGTATCTTTGAGAGGATATCGATTGGCTCTTTGAGATGCTAGAGAGACTTATCTTTGCCTAGCAGTCCCGAAAAAAAAGGATGGAGCTCTCTGACCCTTCATTAATACCACAGTTTGAGCCACCCTTACAGCGAGAAAATCCGATATAGCCCTACTTCTCCACCATATCATTCGATACCACCACAGTACAATCTAGTGCCTCCACCATACAACCAGGTGCCGCCATAGGGTCACCTGGTCCCTTCCCAGTAAACTCCAGTCCCTCTTCAACGGGACTCAATTCCACCAATGATGGACCCAGTCTATATTGAGAGGTATAAAAAACTAAATCCATCTACCTTTGCAGGGGCATCCTCATCCGAAGAGGCCAAATATTAGTTAGCAGAGACAGAGAAGGCATTTGCAACTCTTTGAGTGGTTCCCAAATAGAAGGTTGTACTTGCCACCTACATGCTCATGGGTGAAGCAGGTCGATGGTGGCAGTTGAAGCATATCACCCTACCCCTCGCAGTCACTTGGGAATAGTTTATGGTAGCCTTCAATGCAGAGTATCTTCCAGAACACCTTCGATATTTGAAAAAAATAGAGTTTTCACGCCTAGTTGGAGAGATGATAGTGTCTGAGTATGCTCGAAAGTTTCTGAAGTTGGGTCGATATTCTCCTGAGAGTATGATGGATGAAGGTAAGAAATAAAGAAGTTCGAGTGAGGCCTCTATCTTGAGATCAGACAATAGTTGTATGTATTCACGCTCAACACCTACTCAGTGGTCCAAGGCAAGACACAACTAATAGAGAGGAATCTCCGTATTTCCCTCTAATAGTAAAAAATTCTAGAGCCCCAGCCCTACACCACATACTAGCACCTATTGCACCGATTCAGCTGAACAAGAGACCTAGGTTAGTGACTCAAGCTCCTTTTCAAGCTCCGACAACAGGACACTGTAGGACTTGCTAGCACTGTGGGAAGGACCATGGAGACCGACCCTAACTATTGCCTCATTAATACATGTCACATATGTGAGAGTGCCCAACACTACACGAGAGAATGCCTGCAAAATCTAAATCAGGCCAAACCTTCTATCTAGGGTAAAGCTTACACCCTCACCCAGCAGGATGCTGAAGGTAAACTGGACGTGATACAGACAAATCTAAGAAAAAATTTTACATTCAAGAGATCCCTGTGGTTTGAGAATTTTTGGATATGTTCCTTGATGAACTACCTGGGCTGCTAATGGATAGGGAAGTTGAATTTACTATAGATCTTCAGCATGACACCCAGCCCATCTCAGTTGCCCTTATCGCATGAGTCGTGTAGAGATAGAAGAGCTGAGGAAACAGATCAAAGAATTGCAGGATAGTGGGTTCATCTACACATTGTGTCTTCTTGGGGTTCTGGAGTCATATTAGCAAGAAAAAGAGATGGGTCCCTAAGGTTGTGTATTAAATACAGGAGATTGAACAGAGTCACAATCAAGAACAAATATCAGCTCTCCAAAATTGATGATCTTTTCAATTAGTTACAAGGTGCTCAGATTTTCTCCAAGATAGACTTGCATTCAGGTTACCATCAAGTAAAAACCAAGGCAGAGAACATTCATAAGACAGTCTTCATAAACGAGTACAGACACTATGAGTTCTTAGTCATACCTTTTAGGTTAACTAATGCGCCAACTATTTTTGTGGACTTGATGAACATGGTTTTTAAGCAATTCCTAGATCAATTCATCATTGTATTTATTGATGATATCCTAGTCTATTTAAAGAGTAAAAAGGAACACACTCATCACCTGACTCAAATTTTACAAGTTCTCATAAAAAAGAAACTATATGAAAAATTGAGCAAGTGTGGGTTCTGTCTCGAGCAGACTACCTTCCTAGGGCACATAATATTAAAGGATAGAGTATCATTAAATCTTGAGAAGGTTGAGGTAGTACTCAGTTGGGCAAAATTGACTTCAGTTAAGGAGGTTCGTAGCTTTCTGGGAATGGTAAGTTATTATCGCAGGTTTGTAGAAGAGTTTTTTAGCCTAGCCGCTCCTTTGACCCGACTTATAAAGAAAAATGTCAATTTTGAGTGGAATAAAGATTGTGAAAAGAGCTTTTAAAACTCAAGAAGTGGTTTACTACTGTATCCATTTTGGCTCTACCTAATGAGACATGTGAATACACAGTGTATAGTGATGCCTCTTACTTGGGGTTGGGATATGTTTTGATGTAGCATAAGAATGTTATAGTCTATGAGTCTAGGCAGTTGAAGAGTCATGAAAAGAATTATCCCACATACGACATAGAACTTGCCGCTATTATCTATACCTTGAAGACTTAGCGCCACTACTTGTATGAGGAGACTTTTAAGATTTATATAGACTATAAAAACTTGAAGCATATATTCACTCAGAAGAATTTCAACATGTGTTAGAGATATTGGATAGAGCTCCTTAAGGACGACGATTGTAAGATTTCCCGGGCAAAGATAATGTGGTAGCCGACGTGCTTAGTAGAAAAAAGTGCAGGTATGTTAGCTCACCTGATCGTTTCTGAATGCAGAGTAATAGGGCCTGCACAACAGATAGAACTCTAGGACTTGAAGAGGGTTACATGCCTGACCCATCTAACTATCCAACTTTAACTAATTCAGAGAATAAAGGAAATCCAATTGATCAATTCCACCCTAGTCGCTCTTAGGAAGGATACATAACAGGAAGTAAATCTAGAATTCTGAGTATCTGCCGATGGGTTGCTCAGGTTTTAAGACAGAGTGTGTGTCTCAGACGACAGAGAATTAAAGAAGGACATGATGATAGAGGCCCATAACTCAAAGTTTACTATGCATCCCGAAAGTACTAAGATATATCAAAGTATGCGATCCCGTTTTTGGTGGAGTGGGATGAAGAGAGAAATCGCCAATTTTATCTCCAAGTACCTTGTATGTCAACAGATTAAGGCAGAACATCAATGCCTAGACGGGCTATTCTAACCGTTATCTATCTTGGAGTGGAAATGGGAGCATATCACCATGAATTTTATAACAGGGTTGCTTAAGGCATGCTCGAGACATGATACTATCTGGGTAATTATTGATCGACTCACCAAGTCCTTTCACTTCTTGGCTATCAAAATTCGCGACCACTTAGACAAGGTAGTAAGAATTTATATCCGGGAGATAGTCAGACAACATAGAGTTTCGATCACAATGGTATCCAAGAGAGACCACACGTTCACCGCTCATTTTTGGTCTAGTTTTCAGTAAGCAATGGAAACGAAATTGTCCATCAACACTGCATTCCACCCTCAAACTGATGGAAATCAGAACGAACAATTCACATTTTGGAGGATATGCTCTGAGCCTATGTCCTAGACTTTAGTGGCCATTGGGATGATTACCTACCCTTGATAGAGTTCGCCTACAATAATAGCTACCAAACAAGTATCAACATGGCCCCGTATGAGGCATTATACAGTCGACCCTGTAAGTTGCGATATGTTAGGAAGATGTTGGTGATAGAAAATTATTTGACCTAGATCTTATAGAGAAAACCATAGTCAAGATAGTTAAAATCAAGAAGAATATTCAGACAGCTCAGAGTAAACAGAAGAGTTACGCGGACACCCAAAGGAGAGATCTAGAATTTAAGAAGGGCGATCGGATATTTTTTAAGGTCACCCCTTTCAAGGGTATCAGCAGGTTTGGTAAGAGGGAGAAATTAAATCTCCAGTTCATTGGACCGTTTGAGATCTTGAACAAGTTGGTACATCCGCCTACAGACTAACACTACCTTCAGAGCTATCTAGAGTCCATAACATATTTCATGTATCTATGCTATACAAGTACAACCCAGACCCATCGCATATCCTGTCTCATGAGCCACTTTCACTATAGGAGGATCTATCCTATGAGGAGGTACTGGTAGGCACTTCGGATCGGAAGAGTAGAGTACTTTGCAACAAAGAAATTTTCTTTGTCAAGGTCTTATGACAGAATCGCGTAAGGGAAAAAGCCACTTGGGGGCTAGAATCAGACTTCAGAGCCTAGTACCTCCAACTATTTGACTAGTGAGAGGGTGACAAATTTGAGAGACTAAATTTCTTTTTAAAGGGGGAGAGTTGTAACACGTAGGCCCAGAAATTTGGCCCGGGATAATTTTTCAATTTATAAATATATATATAAATAGTTAAATCTTTAATTTAATTTAATTTTTGTTAAATTTTTGAAAAAAATGAATTAGGAACGAAATTAAAAATAATTCTGGAAAAAATGGGTGAAATTTTAAATAAGGGGGTATTTTTAAAAAAGAATTTAAAAATTGGAGTAAAATCACAAAAAAAAGTTTTGCCACAGGGATGGCTTGGTCGACAGCCACGATGAGTCAAAATGCGTTGTATGGCGGATACGCTAACATTGGCTCCACGCGAGAGGCCACGCAGGCGATTCATGTGCCTGGGTGAATCGACGACCCATATCGCATTCTGTGCGGACGAACGACCTAGATGCATTCCTTCTTCAAGCACGATTGGACGAATGAGATTGATCGTGATGGATAGTCCAGATTCATCCAAACGATCGGTCTAAACAGACAATGATCAAACGATTCTCCTCGCTCCACTTCGATGCAGATGAATGACTAGGATCAGAGAGAAGAGAATTATTTAAACCTCTCTTTAGTCAGCCCTGAAACTCTAGCCGACACCCAACCGAAGAAGAAGAAAAAGGAGGGCGATAAGAGGGAAGACCAGTTGTCGGATGGACGTCGTTACCGTCGTACCCGAGCCACCTCTGATCGTCGAGAGAGGTAAAATTTTCTCATTTCTAATTGGAATACGATCCAGAGTCTCCCATTAACCATATCGGAGCCAAAGGGCCAATGAAAGAGCTGGAAACCACGGGTTAAGCCTAGCTGAGCCGCTGCAGCCAATATAAATTAGCCGAAAGGGAACTTCGGGCGCAAAGGAGGACCAGCGGAGCTGATGCACTTCGAAACCTTTTGCCGATAGGGTTTCGGGTTTTTGCATTTTTTGGCTAACCGAGGCCTTCTAATTTGGTTTTGTGCATGTTTACGCACAAAATCGGCCTAAACCGGGCTAAATTGGCTAGATCAAAGTGAACCACTACCGTGGCACAAAACCGGCCTAAACGGTGGCACCACCGTGTTGGAACCGTAAAATTGGCTGAAAATATTTTAAAATGCCTATTTTGGCATTTTGGATATTTTGGATAC
>NW_019013508.1:3083-16955 GCF_000150535.2 Carica papaya | reverse complement strand
CCCTTTGGTGCTTATATATACTATAATTTTTATTCCAAATAATAAAAGCCAAATAAATAGTGAATGCTGAAAAGTTTCTACACCAATCATGGTTTCTTTTAAAGTAAAACATTACAGGTTTAAAATGCACATACTTTTTGTTTGACCAGACTTTTACTTTTGCTTCTGCTGTTAAAAAGTAAAGAAATAGATAGAGTTTGACTAAAAAAAGAGTGCTTCGTAGAAACATAATATGGTTTTAGGTTTTAAAGGTGAAATTAGAAACTGAAAATAGATACCTTTGAGGAACAGCTTGTGCTGGAAAAGATGAATAACAATTTTAATGAGTGTCTTTATTAATTTTATGGTCACTAATTTATTTAATTTAATTTTTTAAAATGAAAATATAATGAACTTAGTATCAATAATTTTATATTTTGTTCTAAATTATTCAAATAATTTTTACTTGAACAATAAATTTAATGATTTGGAAGTAATATTTATTCACTAAAATAAATAAAATAGTTGTATTAAAATAAAAGTAAATTAATTTAGTAGAATAATTTTGTAGAAAAAAGTTAATATTATTTACATAATAAAATAATTAATTCTTTTTTTAAAAAATTTTTGGGCAATATTTTATCATTTCAATATTTATTTTTAATTTATAACATAATTAATTAAACACAATACTATATGTATATTGAAAACACTCTTTATAGCAAAAGTTTATCAAATACTGAGCTGCTTTCACCTTAAAACTGTTTTTTTCTGAAAGTTATCTTCAAAGCATTTTTAGTGGCCACAGGATAAACATTAGCCATCCAAATAAGGTTGTAAACCTATTTCTATGGTTTTTCCTGCTTCCTGCTCCAATTTATGGTGATGTTATCAATGGTGACCTTGGTGTGTGTTTCCTGGAGTACAAGTTTTTATTATATGTGAAGGCATCTGATTGAAGTAGGACTATGGTTGAATCCCTGACTTGCAAATAGAGATGGTATTGTAGAACGATACAAGGCAGACAGAATTATAGAACTTTACAAGGCAGACGGTATTGTAACCTCAGCTGTAAATTATCATATGATATTCATTCTTCAATCATCAAGTAGTATAAGCCATATTTCCACTAAAGATAGACATATTTTATTTAAATGGTAAATTAAAGAGGTCGCAAATTTGGTTCTTGATTATTCATTACGCAATTAATGAAATAGATCCAGAAATGAGCTGAACATAATTTTTTTATTCTTTAAATTGTTGTAAACTGACTGCTTCTAGGAGAATATTGGTGTTTTTGTGGACCAAAATGGGAAACTTCTTCAAGCAGACAGGATTTGCTGGTCAGAGGCCCCAACAGTTGTTATTATTCAGAGGCCATATGCAATAGCTTTATTACCAAGACGTATTGAGGTAGCTTGGTTGTATCTTAAGTGAGAGCAAATATCTATTGGATCTAATACAGGAAGTTTTGAACTCATGCATAGTTATCTGTTTTCTGCTTCAGATTCGGTCTCTTCGAGTTCCATATCCTTTGATACAGACAGTTGTTCTTCAAAATGTCCGCCGCCTTATAAAAAGTAACAATTCTGTAGTTGTTACATTGGACAATTCTGTTCATGGATTCTTTCCTGTTCCAATTGGTGCACAGGTATGCACAGTTTTCAAATAATTGTCAAGGCAACAGTATCTGATTGTAGCTCATCATTTCATGTTCTTATTACCAAAGCATGATGAGATAGCTTGATTGTACTTATTTGAGATCAAGTATCTTTTAGTTTTGGATCTGTATCGGAAGTTATGAGCTCACGCATTTTGAGCTGCTTTCTGCTCCAGATTCGGTCTTTTTGAATTTCATATCATTTGATACATGAGCTTATAAAAATTAACAATTTTGTATTTGTTACATTTGATAATTTTGTTCGTTGATTCCTTCATAATTTTGATGCATCCTTTTCACTGAAACCAATTAATCAAAGAGTCCTCAAATCCAAAATTTGATTATCTTTGACTTCCAAGTATATGTTCCTCTTTCTTTCTCCTTCCTTTGAGATGATTGTTTTCTTGCCATTGTATTAGGCTGCCCAATCCGATTTGTTTTTAAGAAGCAAAAATGATATTTCAGCTCCCTGAAGTAATTGTGTTTGATCTAATCAGTTACACGCATAGCTTAGCTCTTAAAAAGAATGCATGATAACATGCTTTTGACAGGATTGAGAATATTTAGTTACATTGCAGATAGTACAATTAACAGCATCTGGTAATTTTGAGGAAGCCTTGGCTTTGTGCAAGCTGCTTCCTCCAGAAGATTCAAGTCTTCGAGCTGCAAAAGAGGGTTCAATTCATATAAGGTGGTTCTTTCCTACCAGATGATGTGTCTTCCTTCTGTCATTTTAGAGGGTTGTCAAGTTAATAAAAATTACGGCATGTAAATAGGCAACTAACTGACATGTTGTCATTTCCTATTAAACCACAAATACAATACCAATAATTGGGTTAAGTTGTGTGCTATGAGATTTGTTGGATGGTGATATTATCTCAAGGCTAGACTGTTCCCATTTTGAGTTGTTACTTATTCTTGAATTTAGCTTACACAAATAATGCTACAATGACTTTTCCAGTATTGCTCATGGATGAAGCATTTAATGAAATTCCTTTTTGAACATTGGTTGTTCTTTGGTGACATTGTTTGTCTCTTTGAGAATTGGAATGATCACCATACATCCTGTTTTACTTGTGTAGGGTTGGTTGGCAATAGTGTGGTGGCATGTAGGGTCCAGTACATGTAGATATAGAAATTGTACAGTGTTACAGCAATCACTATTCGCAGTTGGACTTCTTCAAGTCTAAAACTTCATTCATTAATACAATTACTTAATCAATAAGTGAATTTAAAGCTCGATTTTGATACTCACTAAACTAATAATCCTAATTAATTGATGTGCTTTTATTATGATATTGTAGATATGCTCACTATCTTTTTGATAACGGGAGCTATGAGGAGGCCATGGAACATTTCCTAGCATCTCAAGTAGATATCACCTATGTGCTTTCCTTATACCCTTCTATTCTTCTTCCCAAAACAACTGTGATTCCTGAACTAGAGAAACTGGTTGACATTTCTTGGGATGGTGCACCTCTCTCAAGAGGTTCATCTGGCATGTCAGATGATATGGAATCCTCATCACCACAAAACCTGCTAGAGTTCGATGAGAATGCAGTCCTTGAGTCAAAGAAGATGAGTCACAATACTCTCATGGCTCTCATTAAATACTTGCAGAATAAGAGATACAGTATAATTGAAAAGGCTACCGCTGAAGGAACGGAGGAGGTTGTTTTGGATGCTGTTGGAGATAATTTTAAATCATATGATTCAACAAGGTTTAAGAAGTCAAATAAGGTATAATACTAAAAGTTGTGTGCTATTAAATTGGTATTTCTTTTCTATTGACATTCATGATTTGGTGTTTGCATTTCATTCACAATGTTGTTATAAAGAGAGTGTAGGTTAGGATGTTAGGGTCAATTGCACCCTTGTAGATCAGGCTAAAAGGTTTAAGAATAAATTATACCCTCTGCAATTTTTTGTACATTTTCTTTTCCGTTGTAAAAAACTTGTATATATAGAGGTGTAATATTCAATAGAATACACATCAAAAAATCATTTGTACTATTCAATAAAATACACATTAAAAAATCGTTCTTAACATAGTATCAAAGCTATAGGTTTATAAATCCTAAACTTTTTTACAAATCCTATGTAGCTTTCATTTCCGGAAAAAAAAGGAAAACCCTAAAGGGAGCCAGTCTTCACGGCCAGCCACTATACTAGCTGCCACTAGCTTTTATTACTGGAATAGAAATTCTTAAGAATAGTTTTCTGATTGATGTGTATTCCATTGAATATTACAGCTCTGAATAGCTTTCTGATTTATTCATGAACGGTACTTGGGTTAGGTTATGGCTGATTTTCTAATGAAGTGACTACGTTCCAATTTAATTTGTTTGTAACTGTGCCACCCTATGCCCAATTTAATTTGGTTGAAATAAACTTATGAAGTGAACTGAATTTTTGTTGTCTGATTGTAAGTTATCTTTTCGAATGAAAGGGGCGAGGCACCATCCCCATTAACTCAGGCGCTAGGGAGATGGCATCCATCCTAGATTCAGCCCTACTCCAAGCGCTACTTCTTACTGGACAGTCTTCAGCAGCTTTAGAATTATTGAAGGGCCTTAACTACTGTGATATAAAAATATGTGAGGAGATTCTTCAGAAAGGTAATCATTATGCTGCTTTGTTGGAACTCTATAAATGCAATTCAATGCACCGTGAAGCACTCAAACTTCTACATGAACTTGTGGAAGAATCAAAATCAAGCCAGTCACAAACTGAAATAATTCAAAAGTTCAGCCCTGAGTCAATTATTGAATATCTCAAGGTAAGTCTTCTCTTTTGACAAGATACTCTTGAATATTATTTCAAAGAAAGAGCTACTTTCTCTTGAATATGATGAAGTAAAAGACCATTTCAGTTATATAGTTTCTGAAGTAGTTTTTATTGGAGTCTCTCTAATAGCTCAATGTTTATTTCAAGGTACGACTTGAATATTTCAAAATGTCTAACTAAAATTGTTGTGTTCTATAGTGTGTGCTATAGCACACTAATTTCTGAAAAATATTATTTAAAGGAAAGAAAACAGAAGAAGGCTTGTTGTCATTTGAGAAACTTTTCTCTCTCTTCCTGGCTAAATCCTTCTGGCCTGTTTTTCTTTTTCATCGCCAATGCTGGTCTTTCCAAATAAGAGATTCCTGGTCATTTGGCAAAAGTCTTTGGATCCTCTAGATGGTGGAGCTATTGGCTTTGTCAGAGTATCAAAGAATGGCAGAGGTTCATGCTCTTTTAATTATCTTTTTGGGGAGTGGAAGTAAGGTGATTCACAAATCCATTGGGTGAATTGTATTGGAGAAAAGCTGAAGGCTCATGCCTGAGAAATTAGAAGGGGTGTACCATATCCTCTGGCTGGCTTTAGGGTCGAATAAGGGTGATAAGTTTCTGATTATTACTGAGAGTTGTGTGTCTCGCAAGCGCATCTTTGTCCTTGAAGGTTTTCAAAAGAAGACAACCAGTGGGGGTTTCTGACTGATTTACAAGATGTTGCAGGGATAACTACCTTTACCCTTCTTAGCATAAGTTGGCATATTTAGCTGTATTCTCGTGGGGTGGGCCTGTTTTCGGCAAGGAAAGAGGCTCAAGGCTTTGGTGCTCCAGAAAAGAAAATGAGTTCTAGTTAGGGGGCTAATTAGGTCAAAATTGAACTGGGTAAGGGTTTCAGTATGAAATTGTGCTTCGAAAACCAAACTAGGGTTTGTTGAAGCACTCTTGGTTCATCTTCATCGTCTTTCTCTAGCCTCTCCGGTGCAGAAGAGACATCCTTCTCGCGTGATCTGAGTTGTAACTGTCTCTTAGCTCTCTAAAAACATCAAGGATCTCTCTTTCTTGGGCAGTGGGCTATGACCGTTTTGTTGGTCTAGTGGAAAATGTTACTCTACCCTTAGCAAAGGTAAATCTGTCTTGGTGTGGTTGGTGTCAAAGGAGATATTTTGGTTGAAGATTGGGTTGGTGAAAGGAAAACTACCGTAGAACGAACCGGTTCTAGATTGCCCAAATAGGTAAGAAATTATAACTTTATTAAATATAAAATACTATATTACTAAGGAGTCTATTAGTATAGTTATAGTAATTTTATAATTTTATTCTTTTTATTATTTAGTTTCCTATTTGTATTAATAGTGTTATTTTCTAATTCTATTAATATTAATATTTCTTAGTTTACTGTTACATAGTAAAGGTTACTTGAGAAGTATTATAAATATTTTTATAATTTCACTTTTTGGGATATATTTTAGTTATTTAATAAAAATACTTTGAGAATTTTTTAAATTTTAGAATGTGTAATACTATCAAACCCGTAAATATGATACTTAAGACTTCTTAATTATGATGTTTAAAGAAACTTAGGTTTGACATTTTGGTATTTATCCCCAAATACCCAAGTAGGTAGATTGACCCTAGTTTGTCCTACATCAGAGACTTAGGTATTAGGAGTTCTGTTGGTCATGGAAGAAATTCAGTTTGACGCCTCATAATGGGTGATGAACATGTAGCTAGAATTGGTTGATTGTTGAATATAGGGGTTGAGCTTCAATCGGTTCAACCATTTGATTTTTCCTTTGACATTTTCTTGAGGATGTTTTCTTATTCTCCGTATAGATATATTCTTTATTCTAAATTTCTAATAATATTTCCTTTTTTATAAAAGAATTTTCAGTGGCTTCAAGTGCCAAGCTGCTGAATTGTTCAAGGCTATTGAGTGTAATATGAAGATCAAGGGAATGCGGATGATAAATCTCCTTAAGTTCCTAGAAATGGAAGCTAGGAGTGGGTAAAGAGAGGGCTTAAAAAACTTGTTCGTTCAATGAACTATGATAAGGGTGATAGGGTTGGGAAGGGAGCTAAGACATCTTAGATATTGATTCATTATATTAATGAAAATTCTCTCGTGGAATATGAGGTGTTTGAATGATTTAAGAAAACAGTAGATTATTAAGGCATGTTTGTGTAAATTTACTGTACATGGCCGGTAGCCCCTCTCGTACTATGTTTATAATACCATATTTACACTTTTTATTTCAAAAAATTAAGGCACATTTGTCTAAATGAAAGTTGGATGTTGTTTCTAGGAAGGTAGTTCATGGTATCTGGAAAGTAAAAGATGTTGGGTGGAAGGAGGTTTTGACGATGGGTGCTTTGAGGGGCATTCTTGTCTTGTGGGATGAAAACAAGTTAGAGTTGGTGGACTGGTGCAGAGGGTTGCTTTAAAGTTTAGGGTCATGGGTTGGAGTTGGGTGTGCATTCGGGTGTGAGGCAAAGGGGAGGTGAGGGAGACGGAGTTGCTACGATTTGGAGGAGGTTTGAGGAAGATGAGATTTACCTTGTGATGCGGAAGGAGTTAGGTTTATGTTGTCTGAATAGATTAAGAATTCATAATTTTTAAAATATAAAACTATTGTACTATTTAACAGTCTAAGACTATTATTTAATAACTTTAGATTTATTCTTTCTAGTATTCAGTTTTCCTGTTTTAATTGGAATTAATATTTGGGAAATGTTAATTAGGAGCAGTGTAAACAAATTTGTAATTTCATTTTTGAGGGAGTGTAGTTTTTCAATAAAATATTTTAAGATTTTCTCAAAATTTCTGGTTATATGAATTAAACTCTTAAATGTAATGTTTAAAAATATCTAAGTGTAATATCTGAGATACTCTATGTTATAAACCACATAGCTGTTTGGATTGATTGACATGTGGCTGCTGGAGTAAGTGGCATAATTTTTTTTTTTAAATAAAAGTATAAATAAAATTACTTCGAGCACCAAAGGGGTGCAACCCATTTACAGTAAAATTTACAACTCGGTGACAAAAGTTTCTAAGAGCTTCAGCGACCACTGGAGAATGACCTGTCATAAAAAACTTGGGTCCTTAACCATCCATCTTTTAGAACATCAAAATCCTTTGTGTTGTCTAGGCCATCAAAAACCCTTCTGTTCCTTTCCTTCCATGCCGTCCGCAAAATGGTGAGAGGGATCAACTCAGCAAAAGAATACCTACTATGCTGATACTTCCACGCCAACAGCTCCTCCCTGACTGACCCCGCTATCACCCAGTCAATGCCAAACGCTCTATACACCAAGGTCCACAGCTCGAAAACAGTAGGGCACCATAATAATAAATGATTACAGCTCTCTTCAGCCTTTTTGCACAGAAAACATGTGTTCACCAGTATCTGTCCCCTCTTTAATTTGTCAGTAGTAAGAATACACTCTTTACAAGCCTCCCAAGCAAAAAAAGAAACCCTTGGGGGAACTTTGACCTTGTAGAAAGGAAAAATAACAGCATCCTCTTCCCTCCTAACCAACAAATTATACCATGATTGTACCACGAAGGTTCCATTTTTGGTTAGAGTCCACCTCGGGCAGTCCTTGCCATCGTTGAGTGAAATAAGCGAAAGCACATTCAACATCTTCTCATATTCATAAATCTCCCAATCATTTTGATTTCTAGAGACCAGGACCTGCCACTCACCACCACTGCTGATTTCCTTTCTGTAACAGTCATCGATTCTTGCTTCTTTATTCTTGGCAATAGAAAAAATCTGAGGGTACTGAATATTAAGTGACTCACCAGCAATCCAGGGATCTGTCTAGAAATTGATTCTGTTCCCGTTCCCCGCTTTCCATGTGATGCATTTCTGAAATCTCTCTTTCCCATTCCCAATCTTCCCTATAGGCTTTTCCCATGTGATCTCAAAGCCCCACCCGCAAACCAGCCCATCATCAACCCTAAAGTTTTGGCAATAATCCTTCTCCAGACAGCCACTTCCTCATTCATGAACCTCCACAGCCATTTCCCCTATAGGGCTTGATTCATCTCAATCAGTGATTGATACCTAGCCCCATCTATGCACAGACTTCTTAAGGTCATTCCAAGCAACTAAATGGTATTTTCTTCGGTCTTCCAAATCCCCCACAGAAATTTACTTTGCAATGCTTCCATCTGCTTAGCAATGCTAACAAGAATGGTTAAAATGGGTTAGTAATAGATGGAAAGGTTGCACAAAGCGACATGTGGCTGTTGGGATGACGCATGACTGCTGGAACATAGATTATTTTATTGTCTAATTTTCTTTAATGATATAATTAGTTATTAGAGTAAGTATGAAAGTAGTTTCTAGGATAGGATGGTTATTTTCAACCAGGGAAGTAATTATTCTTAGGAGCGGTTATGTTTTCTTGTGTAAAACAGAATAGCATGTCAATAAGGGATATGAAGAAAATTCTTTTCTAAGTTGCTTAAGTGCTTTAACATAAGGATATTTTTAAGTTCTCACTTAAGCAGGCCCATATTATTTATAAAAATTCCATAACAAAATCTCATGGATCGTTATGGTTGGTGGGGTTGATTAACACGTGGCTGCTGGAGTAATATGAAACTATTTTATTATTTTGGAATCCATTAGAATAATTAGTAACTTTATTATTTTTTTCTTTTTAGTATTTAATTTTCTTATTCTTATTAGAATTAGTATTTCTGGGTTTAATTTTATTTGGGAAAGAATAATTAAAAAGTTCCATAAATATGTCTATAATCTAATAATTGAGGATGTTTTAGTTATTAAATAAAATGTTTAGCGAACTTGTGTTATGCAATCAAACTTTTACCATGATGCTTGAGAATTCTTTGTTGTGATATTTAAGAAATGCTAGATGTGATATATAAGATTTGATTCCCAAATTCATGAGTTGGTGAATCGGTCCGAATTTGTCCCACATTATCTTGGGTGGTCGGCACAACTTCGATATAGTTTTATATTCCCATGAGAGATAAGGGAAGACTTTCTCTTCAGGTTTGTTCTAAGGTGCTTAGGGGGTTCTTGGATAGATTTGATCTTATTGATCTTCCACTGTCAGGAGGGAGATGGACTTGGTCAAATTTGTGGAAGAGACAAAAAAATTGACAAGATTGTGTCAAAATCCTTTTGCATGATTCCGACTTGACTAGGGATGTAAGAGCTGGTTTTAGAGAGAGTGAGCCAGAGAGAGAGAGAGAGAGAATACAGGGAACAGAGAGAGAGATCGACAGAGTGATTTTGAGTTTCAATTCTTTGCATTCTTCATTAAATCTAGCCTATTTATAGGTGAAATCAAGGGTCAGACACGTCAGCTTGTTAGGCACACCGACCTGTTACAGATTGGTTGAATCAGATGCAACCGATGCAACAAATTTGGTTATAAAAGTCGGCATTGTAATAGTAGGCGAACAACTTATTGAAACCCTAACAACACATTTCAAATTCTTCTAAGGGTGAAATGACATTTTTGCCCTTGTGTGTATTTTTTCCATTTTACTCTTGTACATTAATTCTGTTTTTTATTCTTCTAATACAATAAACCTTTAGAAGCTTTGTGACACTACCCTCCTCTTGAACAATAACCTTGTCCCCAAGATTGGGACTTGGAAATTGATGCCGAATATACTCACAGTCTTCCCACGTATATTCTTCAACTGGAGCTCCTTTTCATTGGATAAGAACCTGATTCACAGGTTGGTTGGATGCGGTATGGTTCATTGTCACAGACTTGCTGAGGTTGCATGCTGACAGTGCCTTCATAAATATTGGGTGGTAAGTCTTGCTAGATCACTTCTATGCCCGGGACGTATCTCTTGAGTTGAGACACATGAAAGACGTGGATTCATGAGGTTGCTGGCAACTTGAATTTGTAAGTTACGTTCCCAATCTTCTGTGAAAATTGTAAAGGACCATAATATCGAGGGGATAATTTAGGCCCTGCCCTTTTCTCCTAATCCCTGTTTGAATGGTTGTAGTTTGAGCAATACCCAATCTTGGACTTCAAAGCTTCTTTCACTTTTGTGGTTGTCTATGTACTGTGGTGAAATTGAGTAAAGTTCTACCGATTCTGAAAAATGTGGAGGAGGATATCTGTAAAGTGTTTGAAAGAGTGTCATTTTTAGATTCATGTGATAAGAAGTACTGTACCACAATTCAGCAGGGACTAGCCATTTAGCCAAAATTTTTGGTTGTTGATTTGCCATACAAGGGAGGTACATCTCGAGGCATTGGTTGAGTTGTTTAGTTTGGCTGTCCATCTATGGATGATATGCAGAACTAAAATGCAAGTTTGTTTCTACTGCTGTCATCAATTCCTCCTAGAACAAACAGGTGAATCTTTTATCTTTGTCGGACACTATTACTTGAGGAATTTCAAGTACTTTGTGCACAATTTTCATATACACCTAGCAACTCCAGCTGTAGTGAAGGCTGGTGTAATGGTATGGAGTGCCCATATTTGGTTAAACGGTTGATAACATCAATATGTTATCTTTTTCCTCAGATTTTGGTAGCTGCTCGATGAAGTGTAGGGATATGTGAGTCCAAACCATTGAGGATATGGGCAAAGGCTACAGTGGACCCAATGTGGTATATTCTCTGTTTTGCAACGTTGACAAATATCACATTGTTGGACCAATTGAATGATATGACTCTTCATGTTAGGGCAATAGAAGTGCTATTTAGCCCGCTCATAGGTAGTTTTGGTACCTGAGTGTCCCCTCAACTGCTGAGTTGTGACATTGGTGTAGTAGTTGATTCCACAACTCTTCTTTGTTATCTATCACCAATCTTCCTTTGTATCTGATAATACGTTGTTACAGGCTAAAAAGGGGCTTGCTATCTGGGAAAATTATCAACTCTGTGAGTAATTGACTGAGTAAAGGGGTCACTGGTGTGATTGTTTCTCACTTTTATCATCCAAGCAGGAGCTAAGGTGGATAAAGTGTACAATAATTTCACTGTGATCATCAAGTTTTCTTCTTGAGAGGGCATTGGCAGTAGTGTTGGATGATCCTTGTTTGTACTGGATAATATAATTTAACCCTATAGCTTCATGATTCTCTTCTGTTTATTATCAAGGATACCCTTTGATTTAGCAAATACTTCAAATTGCATTGGTTGGTTCTCATGACAAAAGAGGTTCCTTCCAAGTAGTGTCACCATTGACCCACATCATATAAAACTGCCATAAAACTCTTTTGTTTGGGTAACAGTATCGTGGAAAATATCGATCACTACATTTGTAATAAGCTGGCATTGTCTTCCTGGGCTCCATCTCTCTACCCATGGCTCAGGAGTTTCGTTCGTAATTTCCTGATCCCAATCCCTCCAACAGTTGGACATCTTTGCTAGTGAAATATGAAATTCAAGATATTTCTATTATGAATTGTTCTTGGAGTGGTGCTTGTTCAAAAATTTGGTTCAACGAGCGTGGTTTAAGCAGCTTATCATTGGCTGCTGTCTTATCATTAGAACATTTCTGGTTTGTGTCAGCTTATTAGGTTCTTTAAAAAAATCTTCCTGCGAAGCACCATCAAATCTTCGACAAAGCTCCTCCACTAAATATTTCCATCGAGCTCTTTATTTTTCGCCAATCACTCCTGGTACCATACATCTACCACTTCACCGAGGAAAAGTGATGCAGCTTCAAGCTTTTTTTTTTTTCATTCGGAATGCCATGCACCAGAAAGTACTTGTCACATTTCTGGATCCACGCACGGGAATTTACATCCTCAAATAGTGAAACGTCCACTTTGGGCAGATTGGGCAGCTGACCATGTGTGAATCAGATTGGTTCACATTAAACCCTGAACCTGGTCTAGTTTGGTCCCATAAACTGGTCGAACCGGGTTTTTAGGGTATCTTTTATCTTCTGCCGAGCAGTTCTTCTTTTCGTTTCTTCATGCAGGAGAGGGGATGGCAGAATCCCTCTCTGCCCTACTGGTACCGTCGCCGCCTGAGCCGCGGAGTTTGCAGCCTCCTAAAACGAACCGCTGCCGTGCAACATCTCTACTATCATGTCCGGTTGCTGTCTGAACTATTGTTGGGCCACAGAATTCTGACATGAAATCAGTGAGCTGTTGGTCTACCTCCTTTATAGTAGGCTCCGCTAATTCCACCTTCATGTGCTCTACTACCCCCCCTTCTCCTTTAAACCTGGTTTGCGCAGCCATCGACATGTAAGTCTCCACTTGTTCAGAAAGCTCTAAACCCTCTTTGTTAGAACTCTTGATCATGATTCCGACTCGACTAGGTATGTAAGATCTGGTTTAGAGAGAGAGAGAGCGAGAGCAAGAGAGACAGAGAAAGAGAATATAAAGAACAGAGAGAAGTACAGAGAACAGAGAGAGAGAGAGAGACAAAGAGAGATTGATGGGGAGTGATTTTGGGTTTCAATTCTTCGATGTATTCTTCATTGAATGCAGCTTATTTATAGGAAAAATCAAGGGTTAGACACAGCGGTTTATTAGGTGCACTGACCCGTTACAGATTGGTTGCAACGGCTGCCGGGGAACATCCCACTGAAATCCTAACCACACCTTCCAGATTCTTCTAATGGTGAAATGATATTTTTACCCTTGTGTGTGTTTTTCCCATTTTACTCTTAAACATTAATTCCTCTTTTTACCCTTCTTCTAAGTACCCCTTTAGAGGCTTTGTAACAGTGATCATTTTTTGTTTCTGCTTTCTTTGATTTTTTCATTGTTTGATGCAAAAACTACTACCTTGAGCCACTTCAATTATTTGTCTCTTTGCCTGGAGAGTCGTGGCATCATACAGGGGGCATGCAAACATTAGTTCTAGCCTATTGAGGAGAGTGATTAGGGCCAAACTTGAGACTGTCTGTAGGGGTTAGAGGGCCAGGAAATCTATAACAAACGTTAACTGGAAGAAATCTGTAAGTATATCATCATGAGAATCAGCCAGAATGATAGGGTCAGTTTCTGGCATGAAAATTGGTGTAAGAGTGAGGCTCTTTTTTGTCATTCCTCGTGTTATTTTTCTTTTGCTTGTAGAAAAGAAGACCCTATAAAAATAAAGTGGAATATTAATCTTTTGGGAAATTTGAATAATTGGGAGGTCAATGAATATCTATGTCCTTCAGCACTTCTCTTGATCTACTGCTAGAGGGGAGAATGATAAGCAGATTTGGGTTTTAGAATCTGGGGGCTCTTACTAGTTATATCTTTCTCCTTCCATCTTGATCAGAACAGATCAATCTCAGTTAACTTCCCTGGGAAGATCATTTGGAAGCTCAATGGATGTCCTAGAATCGCTTGCTTTGCTTAGGTCTGTTGAAGGTTACATCCTCACAGTAGATTACAAAGGTGGGGGAGGATGCTTGTTAATGGGTGTTATAATAAGAGCTCCAGAGAGTCTGGACCATCTTTTGTTGCAATTCCCCTTCCATATTGCGTTTAG
>NW_019013507.1:3118-17458 GCF_000150535.2 Carica papaya | reverse complement strand
TAGAAAATGGGTGAACAACTCTTTCTCAATATTAATATTAACGTCTCACTACTGATACGAAAAATTAACGGGTTGTATAAAATATATCATAACCAATGGAGCCAATTCTTAAAAAAACTTGAATGCTAGTGCATTTATTATTATCACTAATAATGTTAACATTTTTTCGACTAACCTGTAACTTCTCAAATGCTATTTGTTAAGATAAAAATCAGAATAATAATATAACAGTATACATTCCAAAAGACGTATAATAATCGACCCTTAGCTATTTCCTAAAATTGGATTCCTTACCATGTTCATCTCTACTCTATCATTTTATCCTTTCTTACTGGTGTCACCAGAGGTCCATAGGGATCCCCACTATACATGGACATGAACATTTTCTTTGTAATCAAATGACTGTCCTCATACCCCATTCGGTAATGGGCGCCACAATACATAACCGGCTCAATACCCCATCCGATATGAGTATAATTAAACTAATTCTCAATCCTGTCCAATATGGGACTTCTCAGTCTAATATGATTGGGGGTAATGTCCACAATAGGGTTCACCCTATACACCAAGTCCGTACACTCTTTCTCACGACACCTGGTAAGCCTTTTTATTCAACATCATTATATCATGCATATCTTTTTTTTATTTACTATTTAACCTTAAATGACACATATATCCGCATCCCAAGAAACATAAGAATACAAAATTCATATTTCAGAGTACGTGAGTAAAATAAATATCCATTATGCTAACCGAAGTTTGTTATGCACACAATAGAGTAACGAAAAACATAGATTAAGAAACCATATTATGCTAACAATAGATTTAAATTGAATAAATTGAAGTAAATGGAATAAAAAATAGATAAGCACAATAAAGCGATTGAAGAAATAACTAACACAATTAAACTAATAACAAATATAGATTAACCGATTACTTGCTCCATCAGCGATTTGTACTTAATTAACAAGGGGTCGCCAATTATTTAAAATTTTTATTTAATATTAATTAGGCTTTAATTTAACTATAATAAGAAAAGGGGGTGAGGAATTCTTACCTTGGGTTGGTGTCCATAACACTGCCTTTTTCACTATAGTTCTCGATGATTTTCGGTTCTTAGATTTTTTGGGTTTTTTTATAAGATTGAAATATAAGTCAAAATGGTGTGAAAAATACGTGAGGAACGGCGAAAAAAGACAAAATATTTCACTGAGTGTCAGGTTGGGGTTCCGGCGTGACGTCGCCACTGTGCTTCGCCGTCTGGTCCTCCTTTTCCGGCAGCTCTTCCTCTTGGTCAAACCAGTTTTAGCTGGTTTTTAGTAGAAATTTGTTTAAATCATTATTAGGGTTGTCCTACAGAGAGAAACAAAATTTTTTTGCCTTACCGCTCGATTTCTGCCACTTCTTTCTCATAGGTCGCGATCTTCCTTGGTTTTTCCTCCATTAGGGTTAGTTTAAAAGACCTAGGGTGAGAAGATAGTGAGAATAGAAAGAAATATTGTACTCACTGGTGCATTTTGGGTCTCCGGCACAATGGCGTTGACGTCCTTTAATGGCTGAGCTTCTCCTCCAGTTGCCTCTCTTCTTCTTCTCTGGCTTGGGTGTCGGCTAGGGTTAGGGTTTGTCTGAAGTGAGGTTTAAATACCTCTCTTCTTCCAATATCGACCGCCTATTCTAAAAAACATGGTGTGCAGATGACTGTTCGATTGGGCCTATTTGGGAAGCTAATAAGGGCTATCCATCCGAGTTTGCATGGGATAATAGGAATCGTTTAATCGGGGCCTATTTGGGAAATAGATCTGGGCTGTTCGTGTGCACAGGAGTGGACACGGACCATTCGATCGCCCTAGCACGCATATTACTCACGTGGCTTCTGCATGGAGCCCGTGCCAGCGTGGCTGCTACGCGACACGTCTTGATTCATCGTGCTGCTGACGCGACCGTCGTACGTGGCCTATTTCTTTTAATTTACGGAGTGGCCCCATTTTTTCTAGATTTCTTTTAAACATTTTCTCTCCTTATTTACATTTTGGCCATATCTTTTGAAAATTATTTCAAAAAGGTCCAAAATACATATTTCTAAAAAAAATAATAATAAACGTAAATAAAAATTAAAACTCTTTTATTTTTATTATTAAAAAAAATTAAAATTCAACATTTCAATCCTAATTCTTGGACTTGGGGTGTTACAGCCACGGTGAAGAAAGAAGAAGGTTGGGGTAAAAGAAAAACAAAATTTGGGTTTAAAGGTAAAACCAAAATTAATAAAATATTATGAGGGTAAAAAGGGAATAAAAAAATATATAATCATTAAAAATCACCGAATTGGTGGTTTGAAAAATCTAAAAAAAAAAGAAAAAAATTTACCACAAAATACTACCCAAATAACCATACCATCTATTTGAAAGTGATCCAAACAAGACAAAATCATAGAATTACCATACCGCACATTGATTACCTATCATCCAAATACACTGTAAGAGGAAGACAAAAGGTTTATATCGAAAATGTTGGCAATAGTCGAATGAGTGTGTGTTTTGAGTGGATTTCACAGAGGACAGTGTTGGTGATGTGATTGATGGTGGCGAAGTAATCTTCCTTTTTCGAGCGGTGGTGGAGAGGTGGTAGATATGGATTCTTATGGTCAGAAGAAGGAGGTTTCTGCAGTGGAGCAGAAACATTTGGTTGGAGGCCCGATGGTTGGTTGAAAGTAACAGTCTTACCTTGGGAAATTTTGGGGGAAATATCTGGATTATTGATGGATTGAGACGATTAGATTACTTGATCCAATTTAAATCGAAATGTGAGTTATAAATTACTAGTTAAAAATAAACAGACTTTTTTTTGAAAGTGTAGTAACATTAATTTTTTTAGTAATCTAATTTTTGAACGTGTCTAGGCTAAGGCGTGGGACTAGATTTGGGCATGGGTCTGGTCCTGGGCATGAGTTTGGGCTTGGGTATGGCCTGGGCATGGGTTAATCTTGGTATGGGCATAGGGTTGGGCCTGGGTTATGGGCTAATGTAGAGACCCTAGAAATATCAAGGAAATAAGTTATAAATTAAGTGCGGAAGCGTAATAAGAGTTCAAGGTTTACATTCCTTACACAATAATTTAAAGTACCAAATAGTGTTACAGAATTCACTCTTTTGAAAGAAATACAAGAAATAAGGAAATAAATGAAAAAAAATAAAGAAAACTAGCATCTACTCACAATTCTCTTGCTGATCGGGCTCTGGAACCTAGTCTTTCTTGATATGAAATGGTTAAATAAGGGGTGAGTTACACTAGCCCAGTAAGGATATTATACTATATCATCGACACAGAAGTAAAAGGTTGGTATAAAATAAAAAAAATACTAATGGAGCACTAAATTTGACAAATTCATTTATCGATCATAAAAATTCTTTATCGTTCACTTACTGCAGTAGAATTCATAAAAAAAATCTATACAGACAATAATATTATACAGATAATGATTTCATATATAATCAATAATCATAGCACACATTATAAATCTATGTCCATCATCAATAAATCCACAATAACTATCACTCTTTATACTAGTTTGCTAGTATCCATAGGGGTTCATAGTGATGTCTCCGCTACACGTGAACCCTTTCATTTAACATTCTCAATTACGGACCGTCCCCATATTCCGTCTGGTATGAGTGCCAATTTACCAAACCTCAATATCCCGTTAGGTGTGAGGGTGAAGTGGGTCGTCCCGATAACCCGTCCGGTATGAGTGCCAAATTATCAAGTATCCATACCCTATCCGGTATGAGACAACGTTCACAGTAGGGTTCCCTCTGTATCCGGTCTGTCCACTATCTCTCAGGATATCCAGTAAGGCTGTCGTTTCATCTATTCATTTCATCACACAATTTTTATCGTTTAACTTTCTTTTTTTTCGATTCAGCAGTAAACACGTAGAATAAATTATACATGTACTCAAAGTCATATAATCAATTAATAAGGTACTATCATGCATTTAAACTGTAAAGCAATCAACAAAACAACAGAAGAGCATTTTTAGTTCTGACTCCATTAGTAATCCGTAATTAATTGTGCATATTTTTTAAATTCACATAAAATATCGTATTATTATTTATTTAGATTTCAGTTCTATGATAGAGAATAGAGTGAGGGATCCTTACTCAATTTGATGTCTGAAAAACTACACTATTCAACTGCGTCTACGGGCGGTTCTCGGGTTCTCTGAATTTTTTTTTTCGGAAATTAAAATGTACTAATAGTACCTACAAATGTCCCAAACAAACCCAAAATAAGTCTCAGGGCCCACTTGGCCAATTTTAAAAATTCTAGCACGGCGGCTCTGTCGCCCGTGACGGCAGTCCCCCTTGAGTCGGCTGTTTTCGGCCTTTTTTTGCTGTTTTTGACAGACTTTGCATCAATCCCTACGAGAAAACACGTTAAGGGGCCTCGGTTGGCCCAAAAAATCTAAAAAATTGAAACTTACTGGCGGCGGGGTGCTTCGGTACGGTGGCTCCTCTGGCTCACGCTACGGTTGGGTGTTTTACTCCGATTAACCTGTAGAGAAGGACACGATGATCATAACGGTGAAAAAATTATACAGAACGAGAATCGAGAAGGGTCTCATCGGAGATGTTTTGTGAAATTCTCTGCGGCGGCGCCGTCGGGCTTTGCTTGCGTTTTTCGGTCAATTGACCGATTTTTTTGCTCCGATTTGACCATGGGTCTGTTTAGAATTGAATTCCAAGCAAAAAGGAAAATTTTTACCTTTTTTGGCAGTTGAAAAGGGCTCTGGTGCGGCGGCGGGTGGTGACGGTCTCCTTCCCGGCGATTGGGTCTTCTTCTCTGGCGAGGGGGTTTGACGGCTAGGGTTAGGGTTTGGTGTGGATGAGAGTTATTTATATCTATCAGCTTTTGATCTGGGCCATCCATCGCGTTTGATTTGGACAGTCCGATCAGGATTAAATAGAGAGTGAATCTGGACCGTTCATCGCGATCCAATCTGGATCGTCCATCGCGATCTAATCTAGGCCATCTGATCGCATTCAAATCTAACCATCCGATCACATTTAGGGAGAGAACGCATCTGGACTGTCTGTGCGCGTGAAAATGGATCTGGGCCATTTGATCGCGGACACACGAATTGCCCGCGTGGCCCCCCAGGTCGCACTGCGTCAGCATCTGCTGCCACGTGGCACGTCCTAATTCATCAACCTGCTGATTGGGCATCTGACGTGGTCAAACTTTTTAAAATTATAATTTGACCCCTGGTTTCTAATTTTTCTTTCAAAAATACCCCAAGAACCCAATTTTCCACCAATTTTTCCCAAAATTATTTTCAATTTCATCCTCATTTAATTTTACTTCATTTTTACTCTAAACTAAATTAGAAAATTAAAAAATTATATTTATTACTTTTAAATACATTACATGTATTTGGGTGTACACTCTCCCCCCCTTAAAGAATTTGATCTCTCAAATTTGTCTCTCCCACTCTCAATCAAACAGTTGGGGATATTAGACTGTAAAATCTTATTCTAGCTCCCATATAGCCTTTCTCAGTGTGTGGTTATGCCATATGACCTTTACAAAGAAAATTTTTCGGTTGCGAAGTAATATGCTCTTTCGATCCAAAATGCCGACCGACACTTCCTCGTAGGACAGATCCTCCTGGAGTGGAAGAGACTCGTGGGCCAAGATATGAGAGGGGTCCGGGTTGTACTTGCGTAGTATAGACACATGAAACACATTATGGACATTGAAAAGTTCTGGAGGTAGTGCTATTCTATAGACGATGGTACCAATTATGTCTAAGATTTCAAATGATCCAATAAATCAGGGATTCAGTTTCTTCCTCTTGCTGAACCTACTAATTCCCTTAAAAGGAGTGACTTTAAGGAACACCTGATCGCCTTTCTCAAATTCCAAATCCCTCATCCGGGTGTCTGCATAACTTTTTTGCCTACTTTGAGCCGTATGGATGTTTTTCATGATCTTAACTATTTTGGATGTAGTCTCAACTACTAGATCTGGGCTGAACAGTTTTCTATCACCCACTTTTTCCCAACAAATCAGTGATCTACATGGGCACCCATATAATGTCTCATACGGAGCCATGCCAATACTCGCTTGGTAGTTGTTGTTATAGGCAAACTCTATCAGGGGTAGATGGTCATCCCAATGGCCCCCAAAGTCAAGAATACAAGCTCGGAGTATATTCTCAAGTGTGTGGATTGTCCTTTATGACTGTTCATTGGTCTGAGGGTGGAATGCAGTACTAAGGGACAGCTTCGTTCCCATGGCTTACTGAAAGCTAGACCAAAATAAAGAAATGAACCTAGGGTCCCTATTGGACACTACTGTCACTAGCACTCTGTGTAATCTGACTATTTTTCGGATATACGTTCTTGTTAATTTGTCCAAAGGATCAGTCATCCTGATGGCCAAGAAGTAAGAAGATTTGGTGAGCCGGTCAACGATTGCCCAGATGACATCATGTCCTGAGCGTACCTTAGGTAATCCTGTCACGAAGTCCATGGTGATATGTTCCCACTTCCACTATGGGATTGGTAATGACTAAAGTAACCCACCTGAGCGTTGATGCTCTGCCTTGACCTGCTGACATAGTAAACACTTAGAAACAAAGTCATCTATATCTTTTTTTATCCCATTCTACCAAAATCAGGATCACATACTTTGGTACATCTTAGTGCTTCTAGGATGTATGGTAAACTTTAAGCTATGGGTCTCTGTCATAATGTCCCTCTTTAACTCACTGTCACCTAGAACACACACCCTATCCTGGAATTTGAGCAACCCATCGGCAGAGACTCAAAATTCTGAGTTAACTCCTTGTTCTACATCTTTCTTGAGGGCTGTTAGTGTAAAATCGGCGGACTGAGCTTCCCTTATTCTCTGGATTAACTCAGGCTAAACGGTCGGGTGACCCAAACATATGACTCTCCTCAGGTCCTGAAGCTGTACCTGTTGTGCGGCCCCTATCTGTCTACATTTTGAAACTATCAAATGAGCTAATGTACCTGCACTTTTCCTATTGAGTGCGTCGGCTACCACGTTTCTCTTACCCGGGCAATACAAGATGTCGCAATTATAGTCCTTGAGAAGTTCTACCTATCTTCTCTGATGCATGTTAAGATCCTTTTGAGTGAATATGTGTTTCAAACTCTTGTGATCGGTATAGATCTGAAAGGTCTCCCCATATAAATAATGGCATCAAGTTTTCACGGCGTGTATGATTACGGCAACCTCTAAATCATGGGTGGGATAATTTTTTTCATGACTCTTCAACTGTCTGGACCTATAGGTTATAACATTACCATGCTGTATTAAAACATAACCCAGACCTAAGTAGGAGGCATAACTATAAACTGTATATCCACCCGATCCGCTCGGCAAGGCCAACACAGGTGCAGTAGTCAGCCACTTCTTTAGTTCTGGAAAACTTTTTTCATAGTCTTCGTTCAAGTCAAACTTGACATTCTTCTTTGTGAGTCGAGTCAGGGGAGCAACTAGACTAGAAAACCCTTCCATAAACCTGTAGTAATGACTCACCATCCCTAGAAAACTACAGATCTCCTTAACTGATGTCAATTTTTTCCAACCAAGTAATGCTTCAACTTTTTCGGGGTTCACTGACACTCTATCCTTTGATATGATGTCTCATAGGAAGGTAGTCTATTTAAACCAGAACATACACTTGCTCAACTTTACATACAACTTCTTTTCTCTGAGAACCTGTAAAACTTGAGTTAGATAGTGGGCGTGCTTCTCTCTGCTTTTTGAATAAACCAAGATATTATCGATGAATACAATAACAAACTGATCTAGGAATTATCTGAAGACCCTATTCATCAAGTCCATGAAGATGGCTGGAGCGTTGATTAGTCCAAATGACATGAGCAGGAAGTCATAGTGTCCGTACTTGGTTCGAAATGCTGTATTGGGGATGTCTTCTGCCCTGATTTTTACTTGATGGTAACCTGAACGCAGGTTTATTTTGGAGAATACTTAGGCACCTTGCAACTGATCGAAGAGGTCATCAATCCTGGTGAGGGGATACTTGTTCTTGATTGTGACTCTGTTCAGACCTCTGTAATTAATACATAACCTCAATGTCCCATCTCTCTTTCTTACAAAGGTGACTCCAGCACCCCTAGGGGACACACTATGTCGGATGAACCCACTGTCCTGTAATTCAGTGATTTGTTTTCTCAGTTCCTCCATCTCAACACGGCTCATGCTATAAGGAGCAACTGAAATAGACTGGGTGCCTAGCTAAAGGTCTATGGTGAATTCAACTTCTCTGTCCACTAGTAGTCTGGGTAGTTCATCGGAAAACACATCTGAAAAGTCTCGGACTATCGAAATCTCTTGAATATAATTCTCTTTCTTATGTTTGCCTTGTACCACATCCGGGTTGGCTTCTGTATCCTGCTGGGTGAGATTGTAAGTTCTGTCCTAGATAGGAGGTCTGGTCTGAGTCTGTTTCCTCGGGCACTCCCTCACATAATGTTGGGCACTACCACATATGCAACAGGTGTTGTTGAGGCGATAGCAGGGTCGGTCCCCATGATCCCTGCCATAATACTGACAGATCTTACCGCATCCTGCCACTGGAGCCTGAGGGGGAGCCTGGATCATCGGCCTGGTCGTTTTGTTATGTTGAACAGGTGTAGTAGGTGTTGGTCTGCGAGGTAGAGTTGAGGGCCTGAGGTTCCCTGCTGCTTGAGAGAATGTGCGGAGGCTCCTCTTCACTAACTGTACATTGGCCAAGATAGCCGAATAAGTACTGAGCTCTGGCACAAACAACTGCTGTATGATCTCTGGACGGAAACCCCACTTGAACCTTCTGGCCTTCCTGCCTTCATCCAATAATTTCTCAGGGGAATATTGGCTGAACTCTAGAAATTTGTGAGCATATTCTGATACAGTCATGTCCTCCTGAACCAACTGTACAAACTCTATCTCCTTCAGATATCGGAGATGCTCTAGAAGGTACTCTACGTGAAAGACTGTTAGGAACTGTTCTCAAGTAACTGGAACAGGTAGGGTGGTTTGTTTGAGTTCCCACCAGCGGTCTGCTTCTCCCACTAGTATGTAGGTAGCAAGGGTGACTTTTTGTTTAGGAGTCACTCCAAGGGTCTTGAAGGCATTCTCTGTATCTGCTAACCAGTACTCGGCATCTTCAAAAGAGGATCCCTCTAGAAAAGTAGATGGGTTTAATCTTTTATACATCTCTATGTAGCCTAGGTCCATCATGGGAGGAGCTAGGTCCCATGGAAGACGGACTGGGCCATGCTGAGAATGGACTGGATGGCCCTGCGGTGGTACTTGCTGATACGGTGGGGGCACCGAATTGTAATGTGGCAGTGCCGGGTGGTACTGTGGCTGGGGCACTGGATCATACTGCAGTGGTGTCGGGTGGTACTGTGGAGGAGTAAGGTTGTACCGGGGTGGCTTGGGATCCTCTCGCTACAGGGATGGCTCAACCTATGGTAGTGGGGAAAGGTCAAGTAGCTCATTCCTTTCCTCCCAGACCTGCTGGGCAGCAATGAGTCTCTCCAATATATCAAATATCCGATCAACATCTTCTCTAAGTGAACCATCCCGAGCTTTTCAGTTTAGTGGGACTCTTCCTCTCATCATCTATATGTACCTGCATTTCACAAGAAACGGTTGAGTGATAATCCATTGTTTTGGTGTTCCCTAAGGATTTTGTGTAAGGAACAGGTCTGAGGAATGCGGCTCTGATACCAACTGTAGAGACCCCAGAAATATAAAAGGAAATAAGTTATAAATTAAGTGCAGAAGCGTAATAAGAGTTTAAGATTTACATTCTTTACACAATAACTTAAAGTACCAAATAGTGTTACAGAATTCCCTCTTTCGAAAGAAATACAATAAATAAGGAAATGAACGAAAAATAAAAAAAACTAGCATCTACTCGCAATCCTCTTGTGGATTAGGCTCTGGAACCCGGTCTTCTTGATCTGAAATGATTAAATAAGGAGTGAGCTATATTAGCCCAGGAAAGATATCACACTATATCATCGACACAAAAGTAAAAGTTGGTATAAAGTAAAAAAATATTAATGGACTACTAAATTTGGCAAATTCATTTATCGATCATGAAAATCCTTTACCGTTCACTTACCATAGTGGGATTCATAAAAACAATCTATACAGACAATAATATTATATAGATAATGATTTCATGTATAATTAGCAATCATAGCACACATTATAAATCTATGTCCATCATCAATAAATCCACAATAACTATCACTCTTTTTACCAGCCTGTTGGTATCCATGAAAATTCATAAAGATGTTCCTACTACACGTGAATCCTTTCATTTAACATTCTCAATTACGGACCATCCCTATTACCCCGTTCGGTATGAGCAGCAATTTACCAAATCTCAATACCCCGTCCTATATGAGGGTGAAGCGGGTCGTCCCCATACTCCGTCTGGTATGAGTGCCAAATTATTAAGTATCCATACCCTGTCCGGTATGAGACAACGTTTACGGTAGGGTTCCTTCTGTACCCGATTCGTATACCATCTCCTAGGATATCCAGTAAGGCTGCCGTTTTATCTATTCATTTCATCACACAATTTTTGCCGTTTAACTTTTTTTTCCAATTCAGCAATAAACACATAGAATAAATCATACATGCACTCAAAGCCATAAAATCAATTAATAAGGTACTATCATGCATTTAAACTGTAAAATAATCAACAAAACAACAGTACAGAATTTCCGGTTCTGGCTCCATTAGCAATCCGTAATTAATTATGCACATTTTCTAAATTCACACAAAATATCGTATTATTATTTATTTAGACTTCAGTTCTATAATAGGGAATATGGTGAGAGATCCTTATTCAATTCAATGTTTAAAAAGCTACACTGTTCGACTGCGCCTACAGATGGTTCCCCGGATTCCTTAAAGTTTTTTTCAAGAGTTAAAACATGCTAATAGTACCTGCAAATGTCCTAAACAAACCCAAAATCAGTCTTAAGGTCCACTTGGTGAATTTTGAAAATTCCAGCACGACGACTCCGTCGTGCTCCGGCGACGGTGCTGCCGCCCACGTCGGCAGTCCTCCTCAGGTCGGCTATTTTCGACCGACTTTGCATCAATTCCTGTGAGAAAACACGTTAAGGGACATCGGTTGGCCGAAAAAATCCAAAAAATTGAAACTTACCGGCGACGAGGCGCTCCAGTGCGGTGGCTCCTCTAGCTCATGTTGCGTTTGGGTGTTTTTCTTCGGTCAACCTGTAGAGAATGACATGGTGATTACAACGGTAAAAAAATTATACATAATGGGAAACGAGAAGGGCCTCATCGGAGGCGTTTTGTGAAATTCTCTGTGGCGCCGCCGCCGGGCTTCACCTCATTTTCTGGCCAATTGGTCGGTCTTTTTGCTCCGATTTGGCCATGGGTGTGTTTAGAATTGAATTCTGAGCAAAAAAAGAAATTTTTACCTTTTTTGGTGATCGAAGAGGGCTCCGGTGCAGCAGCGGGTGGCGGCGATCTCCTTTCCGGCGGCCGGGTCTTCTTCTTCGACGTGGGGGTCTAGCGGCTAGGGTTAGGGTTTGGTGTGGATGGGGGTTATTTATATCCGTCCAATTTTGATCTAGACCATCCATCGCATTTGATCTAGACCGTCCGATCGTGATTAAATAAGGAGTGAATCTAGACCGTTCATCGCGATCTAATATGGACCGTCCGATCGCGTTCAAATCTGACCGTCCGATCGCATTTGTGAGGGAATGCATCTGGGTCGTCCGTGCACGCGGGAACGGATCTGGGCCGTTCGATCGCGGGCACGCGGATCGCCCACGTGTCCCCCTGTGTGGCATCGCGTCAGTGTTCGCTACCACGCAGCGCGTCCTGATTTATCAGCCTGCTGACCAGGCATCTGACGTGCCCAAACTTTTTTAAATTGCAGTTTGACCTCCGATTTTTGATTTTTATTTCAAAAATACCATTAGAACCCAAATTTTCACCCATTTTCTCCAAAATTATTTTCAATTTCATTCTCCTTCAATTTTTACTTCATTTTTACTCTAAATTAAATTTAAAAAATTAAAAAATTATATTTATTAATTTTAAAGTACATTAAAATCTTATTTTGGGGTGTTACAGCTAATGTCTGGGCCTGGGCCTTAATCTTTATTTGGGCCTAGGCTTGTGTTTGGCCTAGGCCTAGATCTCAGTATGGGCTTGGGTTTGTGCCTGGGTATGGGCCTAAGTGAGGGTCTGGGTCTGGGCCTATATTTGGGCCTGGGGTATGGGACTAGCCTTAGGTTTGGGCCTGGGTATAAGCCTAGGCCTAATCCTCTGTTTAGTCATAAGCCTGGGTGTGGACTAGGAATTGGGTTTGCGCTTAGTCGTGGGCCTGGGTCTAGGCTCGAGTCTAGCTTGGGTTTAGTCATAGGCATGGGACTGGGCCTAGATCTAGGTTTGGGCTTGGGCTTGGACATGTCTAGGCATGGGCCAAGATGGGTCTGTGTTTAGGTATGGGCCTGGGCCAGAGCCTGGGTATGAGCCTGGGTGATGTGAGCATGGACATGGATCAAGTTGGTGAAAATGATATCTCAATATCAAATGGGTCCATTACAAGCGAGAGAGCTATAAGATTACAATAAGCCTTCTAATTTTTTATCCAAACGTGGATCAATGAGGAAGATGGGTTTGAGCCAATTAAAAAAGTTCAAGAAAAGAAGACAACATAACCATTAACCTAAGGGTATAATAGTATTTATTATTCACCCTAAGTGCAAGAGAGAAATAAGTAAGAAAAGGGAAAAGTTATGTAAGAATTTTGTTTCCTAATCATGTGAGAAATTTTCACAATTAAAGATCAGCCAAGAAAAAAATTGCTCCTAAATTACAAACTATCTTAGGAAAGAAGAAAACTCCTTAAATATCAAATCTCGCGGAAGGGAAAAATACTAGAGAAAGAAAAAAATATTTTGGCAGAATCTATTCCCCTAAATCAACCACAATTAATTAAGATATTTCATATTTGAAAAGTTTTTCTTATAGGAAAATTATATCTATATTATTTTAGTTGTAATTTTCTTAATTTTTATTAGTTTTTCATTCTAGTTTAGATTTAATTTTCTATGTAATTTCTACCATTAATTAGAAAATTATTATTTTTCCTTATTATTTGCATGGCCTACACTATAAATAGACATTCAATTCATAGTTGTGATTCAATTCAGAATATTCAGCTTATTAATAAGATTCAGCTATTTTTGTTTTAAGCTTTCAAGTTTGCAAGAGTGAATGAATAGGTCTTCGACCGATTTGTTGTGCCAGAAATTGGGATCATTTATTAAGATAAGTCTCGTGGCATCTTTTCCATTTTAATTTTTTATTTCTTTCTCAATTATCTTAGTTTTTACTCCCCTGTTAAGTGCGGGTCAAATAGGGAAGGTTTGCTTAGAGTTTTGAATTTCTGATCGCTGATGTATATATGAGGTTTTGGATTCCATTATTGATAATGGGTTCTATATTAGTTGGTATAAGAGCTTATCCTCCAGTAAGTCTACTATCTTTCTTATTTACTATTTATATTTATTTTCTTACATAAAATTAGTACTCGTTATATAAAATGCTAATTCATTTAGTTTGTTTTCAAGATTTTTTTTGCATTGTTATTACAATTAAAAAAAGAGAGATTCTAAAAAAAGAAAAAAAATATGCGAAAAAAACAGGGAGCAAAAAAATAATAAAGAGCAAAAAAAAGAGAGAGTTGTGTGACTCCCTGGTTTTCTTTTTACAATATTACATTCAATATTCGGCATTAGCATATGCATTACAGAAACTCAAGTAAGTTATGGAGCACAAACCTCATTGGGGTAGAATAATTAGGTATAACATTTGAGTTATATCCATAGAGATTAATCGGATTCTTGACGCTTTAAGTCCATAATTATCTTTTTCTACTCCTATTTTTATTCTTTATTAAGTGCTTTAATTCCATAATATGTTTAAGTGGTTAATTGCATCCTAATTACTTACCTATAAGCATAACAACATCACATATTCTTCTTTTGTGCTCTTATTTATGAACTTTTAGAGAATAAGATCCATTTTTAGGATTCTTTTCAGAGTTTTAAAAGATAACCTTATTTGTTTTGATTCAAGAGATTTAATTCCAACACTTAACTTGACATAAGAAGACATGAGAGGTAAACACAAGTGATTGAGAGGGAGTGATTTTTTTTTTCCATTAACATCTTTTTGTAGATATGTCACAGGTTAGGGAAACCAATCAACTTATGACATTGGAAAAACACA
>NW_019013506.1:0-15013 GCF_000150535.2 Carica papaya | reverse complement strand
GGTGTCAGATTAGCTCAAATTAGGATTTGACAATTGGGTTGGTTTACATTTATGAACGCACAACATGTTGGAAAATTCAAGTACTGAACATTGAGGGAGGGTGCATAGATGTTTTCAGACAATAATGGTAAACAGCTTTTCTTTCCTTTTAAACTCTAAAAGATTTTTCATGGTTCGATTTGTCTTTAAAAGTTTAAGACGCGAAGGAAATGCTCCGTGGTAATGCTGGGATTGTAGTGTTAACCTGTGACCTAGTTAAAGAAAATTGTTGCAGTCAGTCTCCTATTGTGTCAGCTCTGTAAAGTTAGAGTGTTTGTGCTAATTGAATGGTATGGGACTCAAACTCCATGTCCTCAACCGCTAGTTTTTGAGGTTGTTTATCCTAAACAAACATCATAGAGTTATAGTTTTCGTTTCGCTCATAAGAATAAACATAATTTGGAAACCTGCTATGGCCGAAGAGTGTGCATTTGGGTTGGTTTTGGACTAAAATGTCCAAAACTAAGGTCTTCCTTCCTTTGGTTTATGTTTTCTTTTTCGATTAGGTCTTATAATTCTTATTCATCTTTCTGGTTGGAGATTGGATATGTTCGTGTTATGCAATTATGCTTTTTTGGTATTTTTTCATATGATTTTAAAATTTTGTTTGCAATTTGCTTCGGATTTTGATGTTTTAACACTGATGTTCCTGTCCTTCATGCTGCCTCTGCTTTTTCTCTGTTGCCCTTGTTTGTTAATGCTACTTCTACTCCACCTTTTTTGCAGATCTGGTTTCTGAATAATTTTTATCTCCAAGCACATTGAATGATGAACTTGAAGCATGTTCATTGTTAATTTGTTATCAGTCATTTTTTCCGAGGGCTTATAGTCGCAGTTTTTAAAGCAAGGAAATGGTACATCACTTCCTGTTTGGTAAAGGTGGAAGCTTTAATATCTTATGTGGGTGCCGCAAAGGTTTCAACTACCAGCAGAAGTTCAGCTTAGTGAATATAAAGCTAAAATGGGTGAAAGATAAGGATCTGGATGCTGTTGTGGAACGTGAGAAAGATTTGAGAGCCGTGTGCAATCTTGTTTCCATCATCTCCTCATCTCCCAATCATTGCCTTCCCATTTACTGTCTTTCCCGGCATCGTGGCCAACTTGGTCTGCCCTGCATTCTTAAGCTCTCCACATTTCTGAGGAAGTTTCCTAATATATTTTCTGAGTCTCATGTTCTGGACAGTGGAGGCACTCGTGTTCCTTGCTTTGGATTGACACCTGAGACGCTAAATCTTCACCTTGAGGAACTTCAGGTTCTCCAGCTGAATCAGATGGATCTCCTTGATAGACTTTGTAAACTGCTTATGCTTGTGAAGGAGAGGATGCTTCCTCTGCAAACCATTGACCAGCTGAAATGGGACATGGGGTTGCCATATAATTATTACGATTCCTTGATTAAACATTACCCTCAGCTATTCTCATTGGTAGTCTTACCCGATAATCGTGTTGGCTTAAAGCTCTTATTCTGGCATGATGGTCTTGCTGTCTCGCAGTTGCAGAAGAATGCTGCTTTACAACAAGAGAACAAGAATGATTGTTTGCCCTTCCCAGTTAGATTTACAAGAGGTTTTGGGTTGAAAAAGAAATGTATGGACTGGTTAAAGGAGTGGCAAAGCCTCCCTTACACTTCACCTTATGTGGATGCATCACATTTGGATTCACGAACTGATGTGTCTGAGAAGAGAATTGTTGGGGTGTTCCATGAGCTTTTCCATCTCACCATCCAGAAAAAAACAGAGCGTAAGAATGTGAGTAATCTTCGTAAGCCTCTGTCCCTCCCTCAGAAGTTCACGAAGGTGTTTGAGCGCCACCCTGGAATTTTTTACATTTCCATGAAATGTGATACTCAGACCATTATCCTCAGGGAAGCCTATGAAAGACAAAAACTCTTGCAAAAACACCCTCTTGTTGATGTCAGGGAAAGATTTGCTGACATGATGACAAAAGGATTTCTGGATAGGAGTAGGGGTTTATACAAGAGAGGTACCACTGAGCTACAGGATATAAAGGTGTGTTATCTTGATCAACTCGAGCAGTAGCCCTGAATGTCAACTAGTAAATTGTTTATTGATACTTAGAGACACTCCTAATGGACCTAACTTTCCTCATCGTGTTTCAGTCATCCTGAACACTAAAGTGCATGTTATCGGTCATTTACAATTGAGTTTCAGAGACCAGGCACTTATTGTTTCATTGAAGTAATTTTGTTGCAAAGGGATGCTTAAAGATTTAACAAGATCATCAGAACTTCAATCAGAAAGAATTGACCAGACCATCAATGTATTAAGAAAAGAGAAGAAAACTGGCTGCTTCGAAAATTCAGGAGGTAACCTGCATTACTGGATATAGTGAAGTACTGTAAATGGCAATATTTGACTAATACTTTCCAGACAGTATCCAGAAAGGGAAAAGTCGCAATTGAGTAGGTTGACTAAACAATCTTGACTAATTTGGTTCATGCTGATATAAATAGTGATGTTTTATTTTCAATCAATCTACTACTCATTATGTAAAGTTTCTGTAATTTTCTTTTCCATTTTTTTTTTGGCTAAATTACTTTGTGCTAATTAAATTTGGAGCATAATTATGATGGGTTCTTCATAGTTGATAAATGTTTGCCACAATCAAGTCTACTGTTCATATAACAAGTTATTTTATCTTTGGACAAATTCTTGAGTGCGGCAGTTGAGAACAAGTAATTGTTATTTTCTTTGAGTGAGTATACATACAAACACACACATCAATAAGAAGCTGCAATCCAGCTACCAGCTGATTTGAGAGAGGAAGAAAAATTAAGAGGGTTAAAGGAAGATAACACAGCCCAGGAAGATCATATTAGCCAAGGTAACAAAGCTATGAATTTTGTTTTTCCTTTTTTTTGTTGAAATAATGATTTTTTTTTTTTTCTTAATGAAAAGTACAAGACCTTGAACTTTAGATTGCTGCATTTGCTTTTCTTTCAGCTCGAACTATAATGGCTTTTTCTATAAGCTGCTAATTTTCTCAGCTGGCTTTTCTTTACTTTGTCATTGCTGCACAAAGAAGAAAGGCGTGTCCATAAGCCACATTGGAGACTCCAACTATGGCTCTGTATTTGTTACACCAACAAAAAAGCAAGTGTTTTTAGTCAAGGATGTAAAAGTGTATGTTAATAAATTTAAAAATGTGTTAATCCTGAAGCCTTTACCTAAACAAAAGGATATATATATATACATGTATGTATATATGTATATGAAAATCCCAGAAAACATTAGATGTATTTTTTCTTTTTCCGGGCAGATCATACATATATATATATATATATGTATATATAACTTGTCACTGGGATCTACATTATCAAAGACATTAAGCTTTGCGAAAAGTAAACGGAAAGATACGAATATAATGCAGTTGATATGCATTAGTACACTATATTTATTTATAAAGGCTACATTTGTCAGCACATAGGGAACTCTCATTTTTAGCCACCACAGATTTACATTCCTATTTTTTCTCAATTCTTGACTGCCAAAAACAGCGGCAAAAGGACAGGATATTGGGGACAACACTATATTATCCACTTTACTTTTGAAGCTGAAAACAACAATCATTATTCACTTTCTCACTTTCCATAAAGTTTTTGCTTTCCCTACAATTTCATCTACTTAAATCTTCAGCTGCATAAAAACTACAGCAGGCAGCTTCTCCATCAAATCGTTCCTTTCTTCAACTAGACAAGGATTGAGAGAGTATTCTTTAAAGTTGTTTTGATTCTCTGCCTTCATTAGCAAAACTTCCTTGCTTCTGAATAGAGTTTCAGATTTCTTGTGGGAGGCTACTTTCTCTCATTCCTTCACACAACCAACAAGCAACAATGAAAAGGAGCATGAACCTGGTAGTAGAAGTGGTGGATGCTCATGATCTTATGCCAAAAGATGGTGAAGGTTCAGCCAATCCATTTGAAGAAGTAGATTTTCAAAACCAGCTAAGCAAAACCATAACAATCTCAAAGAATCTCAACCCTGTATGGAACCAGAAACTTCTCTTTGACATTGAAGAAACCAAATTCCACAATCACCTCTTCATTCAAGTCTCTGTTTACCACGAAAGGAGGCCTGTTCCCGGCAGGAATTTCCTTGGTGAAGTAAGAATTCCTTTCTCAAATCTTGTCAAGAAAGGTGAGGAAGTTTATCAGCAATTCCAGTTGGAAAAGAACTGGTTCTTCTCATCTGTCAAAGGTGAGATTGGCCTTAAATATATATCTCCCAAGAATCAGAAACAAAGTCTCTTTCTCCTCCCTTCCATCGCAACCAACTTCTCTTCTTTCTCTTGATCCTCCTCTTATCTTGATTACGAAGTCCCCAGATTCACCTAACACTAATCCTATCTGTACAAAATTATCTTCTCTCTCCCAAGCAGATGATTGTGTCGAAACTGCCAAAGCTATCACTTCAGCACCAGAAAAGAAAATTTCTTCTGCAGCTGTGAACAAAAGATATACATCTCCTGTTACAGCAGTTGAATCCGGGAGTGGCATTCCAGAAAAAAAGTTGAAGGAGGACATCAAGGAACTTGTTGAAGGAAGTAAAGAGACTACTCAACACATACACAAACACAAAGTTGTTGTGCAGCCTGGAATTATATTTGAGAAACGAGCAGAAAGCGTCCCGCTAACATGCACTCTGTTGGTCCACAAGTTCATCCACATGATCGGGAGGACTACAACCTGAAGGACACAAGTCCTGAGCTTGGGGAGAGGTGGCCAAATGGGGGAACATATGGTGGGAGAGGATGGATAAGTGGTGGGGACAGATTCACAACCACTTATGACCTAGTACAGCAGATGTTCTACTTGTACGTTCGTGTTGTGAAAGCTAAGGATCTTCCTCCCAGTACCATTACTGGAAGTTGTGATCCTTATGTGGAAGTGAAGATGGGGAACTATAAGGGAAGAACCAGGCATTTTGAGAAGAAGTTGAATCCTGAATGGAACCAGGTCTTTGCTTTCTCTAAAGATCGGATCCAATCTTCAATTCTGGAGGTTTTTGTGAAGGACAAAGACATGTTGGGCAGAGATGATTATCTTGGTAGGGTGGGTTTTGATTTGAATGAGATTCCAACCAGAGTTCCTCCAGACAGTCCACTTGCTCCTCAATGGTATAGACTTGAAGACCGCCGTGGACAAGGGAAGGTGAGAGGAGACATTATGCTTGCAGTCTGGATGGGAACACAGGCTGATGAATCATTTCCAGAGGCATGGCATTCTGATTCTGCCTCAGTATTGTCTGAAGAAGGAGTCCTCAGCATCAGATCAAAGGTCTATGTATCTCCAAAATTGTGGTACTTAAGGGTGAACGTAATTGAAGCTCAAGATGTTCTGCCTAACGACAGAAACCGCCTTCCCGAACTGTTTGTGAAAGCTCAGGTGGGGAATCAAGTGCTCAAGACCAGAATTTGCACAACTCGCACTACTAATCCACTATGGAACGAAGATCTAGTTTTTGTAGCAGCCGAGCCTTTTGAGGACCACCTATTTATAACTGTTGAGGACAAGGTTCACACTTCCAAAGACGAAGTTTTGGGGAAGATCAACCTCCCACTTGATGTATTTGAGAAGCGGCTAGATCACCGACCAGTTCATTCCCGCTGGTTCAATCTGGAGAAATTTGGTTTTGGCATCCTGGAGGCTGACAGAAGGAGTGAGCTCAAGTTCTCAAGCAGAATCCACCTAAGAGTCTGTCTTGAGGGTGGTTATCATGTTCTTGATGAATCCACAATGTATATCAGTGATCAAAAGCCTACAGCCAGGCAGCTCTGGAAGCAACCTGTTGGAATCCTAGAAGTGGGCATTCTGGGTGCACAAGGACTTCTTCCAATGAAAATGAAAGACAGACGAGGAAGCACAGACGCTTACTGTGTCGCAAAATATGGCCAGAAATGGGTTCGAACCAGGACTATCATTGACACTTACAATCCCAAATGGAACGAGCAGTATACATGGGAAGTTTATGATCCTTGCACAGTGATCACGCTTGGAGTTTTTGACAACTGCCATCTGGGCGTCGAAGAGAAACAGAATGGCAGTAGCAGCAGCAGAGCAGCAAGAGATTCACGAATCGGGAAGGTAAGAATCAGGCTGTCAACGCTGGAAGCTCATCGAATTTACACACATTCATATCCACTTCTTGTTCTGCAACCACATGGAGTGAAGAAAATGGGGGAACTTCAGTTAGCAGTTAGATTCACTACCCTTTCTTTAGCCAACATGATCTATGTTTATGGTCGCCCTATTCTACCAAAAATGCATTACATACATCCCTTCACAGTCAACCAGGTAGATACTCTGAGGTACCAGGCTATGAACATTGTAGCTGTGAGGCTTGGCAGAGCCGAACCTCCTCTCAGAAAAGAGGTAGTGGAATACATGTTAGATGTGGATTCCCATATGTGGAGCATGAGAAGAAGCAAAGCAAATTTCTTCCGTATCATGTCGCTTTTCTCTGGAATGATCTCCATGGGACGTTGGTTAGGTGATGTCTGCAACTGGAGGAACCCTATCACGTCTGTTCTGGTTCACATTCTGTTTCTGATATTGATTTGGTACCCAGAACTGATCCTCCCAACTCTGTTTCTCTACATGTTCTTAATTGGCTTATGGAACTACAGGCTTAGGCCAAGGCACCCTCCCCATATGGATACCAAACTTTCCTGGGCAGAAGCAGTGAACCCCGATGAGCTTGACGAAGAATTTGACACATTCCCAACATCTAGACCAAATGACATAGTTCGAATGCGGTACGACAGACTAAGAGGTATTGCTGGACGGATACAGACAGTGGTCGGTGATATAGCCACTCAAGGTGAGAGGATCCAGTCTCTACTCGGCTGGAGAGATCCTAGAGCAACCAGTCTGTTCGTAGTGTTTTGTCTTTGTGCAGCTGTTGTGCTATATGCTACACCATTCAGGGCAGTAGCTCTCGTAGCTGGTCTGTATTATCTGAGACATCCTCGGTTCAGAAGCAAACTACCATCTGTGCCCAGCAATTTCTTCAAGAGATTGTCAGCAAGAACCGACAGCTTATTGTGATTATAGACTTCAGAATTTGCAACGCAATCTAGTTTCAACTGACTTATTGTCTAAGAATCTAATTTCCCTTTATAAGATGTTTTCTATTTCTTCCATGTTCCAGTAATTTTACCATATGAATAACTGTAGCATGTAACCACCATAGACCTTCCAAACCTTAAAGGATGAGAATGTATTAGTAATAAATCGTGTGAAAGAGTCAATTTGCATTATTATCTTTAGCTTTTTAAGATTTAATCTAGAAAAATTTTGAATTTATTCGAAGCTCCAAGAAAAGTTTGAATTCCTTCCACGTTCCATAACATAACCATTGTACACTCTTGTTGCATAGATGTTCAGTCAAATCCAACCCATTTGCAGATACCATTTCCTTCCACGTTCCATTTCTTGATCTATGTTTTTTTAGTGTTTTAAACTAGAATGAAAATTTCAGCGTACTGCATGAAGGTAAACATTAGAATACATGCCCGTATCATAGACTCAAATTTTATGGAGTATATAAGTTCATTGTAACACATAAGGAAACTCCTTCCACATTGCAATGCCTTGAGTAACACAAAAAATTTAGGTGTCTATTACCAATGGAACTCAACTGAGTACATTTCTAAAACCCAAGTTAAAACAAACATAACAAAGTAGGAAAACGTAAAGCAATCCTAATAATACTTCTGAAAATTGTTCACTCTAGAAAACGAGCTCATGAGGTTTCATGCCTTGCTTCAGAGAAAACCTTGCAGCCAAATAAGCCTTCAAATCAGGGACGCCCTCAATCGATTTGATCAGTGCTGCATCTACAGATTTCTGATCATCTTTCTTCTCCTGTGGGAGCACATTCTTGTCCTGCATTTTGAAGTAAGATAATAAACAATACGTCAAGAGATAGCATCAATTATTACAGGAGAAAGAACATAGTTCTATTGAACAAACCTCCTTTTCGGCCTCAAAGAACTCGCCTTCACCCTTCTTTTTCTTCTTCTCAACCACCTTGGCAAAGTACTTGTCGTCAAACTTATCAACATTTACACCAGAGATGTTAACCTTGGTGGAAGTAGCAATAACATACGACTGATTAACTCTCCTAAGAGGAACACCGTTAATTTTAAAGGGTCCTGTGGAAGCAGACACAACAAAGTACAAGAAATAAACATTAAGATGTCAAGTACTAATAATTAAATAAGGTAAGGGAAGCTTAACTGAAATAGTAAGTTTGTTTTAAGGAAGACCTCATACGTAAAGATTAACTCTAGCCATAACAAAGGAATTTTGAATTTCAGCACTTGTAATGCAGAAGTTAGTTAAACAAGACCAACGGACTAATTTTAGAATCAATCAAATGCTAAAGCAGTTTGCATTATTCTAACATGTTAGTTTGCATGATCTTCACCATTTAGAGATTCTAATAAATCTGTAAAAAAAATGATGATAAATGGGAAAAAAACTAACCAGTGATCAAAAGCAAGCCAGAAGAAAGCTGCTTCAAGAAGACAACTCTCTTTCCTTTGAACCTTCCAGCCAGGATGATCAACACTGTACCTGGGGTAATGCTAGCCCTGAAGAGGAAAAAGAATTGAATTAAAACCATAGTATTTTGGTACAATTGACTTCATTGAATAACATCCTCTATTTTCCCACAGCTTATACAAAACTCCCGCTTTCAGTTTACAATCAAGCAGAACAAAGGCAAAAGAATAGAATACAAAAGCTTCACTCGAGAACTATAAAAATAGCCAATCGGACAAAATGAATCCTATAAACAGACGGGGCTAAAAAGTTGAATTGGCCAATCAAGCAAACCAGTAAAAGAAAATTTAATGCATTTGAAGAAAATACAGCTACTAACATACAGAGGCACAGAACTGACCGAGAAAATTTCGAGTGTAAGAAGACATAACAAACCTAAAAAAAAAAGACAATAATCCCGGGAAACTAACAGAATGCAAATATTAAAACACCAAAGCATCAAAGTCGGACCTCCACTTAAATTTCTCAGCTTCACAACACAAGATCGAACAGAAAATCCAATTAAATTTCAGAGAAAATATATTTATTATCCAAAGAATAATTCTTCTTCGAATGTTCTCCATTTCCTAACCAATCGATTAAAGGAAATACACAAAAACAAGCAAAAATACCCAAAACAGTCAAACATACAGCAATAAATCTAAGCACTGCCACGTACATGAACATAATACCAGTAAAGACATACAATTTTCTCAATAAAAAGTAAAAAAAAAAATCAACTAAACAAAACATGTAAATCAAAAGAAAAACGGAAAACCAATTAAATACAGCCTGAAAATTTCATGGATAACAAAAAGAAAATGAATAAGCTTACAGATAGATACAGAGGAAGGGAAGAGAAACAGTACCTAAGCTTGGTGGGTTTAGGCTTGCGCTTGTTGACTAGCGGCTTCTTAAGGTCTTCAGCCGGGTAGAACTTGGGTGGCTTCTCTACTGGAGCAGGGGCCTTAGGCTTGGGGTCGTGGTGAGGAAAGACGCCGCCGTTTTTGGCCTTGATAGCCCAGAGACCTCTCTTGTGATACATCTTCGACCTCGAGAACTTACCGATACCCTTTACCAGATCAGGGTTTCTGCTCACCTTTGCTGTTCTCTGCTTGGGCGCCATTGCTAGGGTTTTCTTAGCCTCTCGCTCTCTCTGAAAATGGAGCAGCCACTAAAGAAACCCTAGAAGGTAGGTATATATACGAATTACGAAGTGAAGTATCGGCAGTTCAAACCCTAACCTGATGGGTCTTAGATATGGGCCGGGTTCGGGTGAAGTCAGCTGGGCTCTTATTAGGCCCAAAATTCTTTTTTCAAAAGCTAATTATTTTTCTGATAGTTTTAAATAATTTATTTTATTTTATTTTATATTTACTAAATTCTATTTTTGGTTAGTACAATAATAAATTTATTTTCTAATTTGGTCAAAATTTTCTTATTTACATTTTGTGTTAATTGAATTATTACTGTTTTATCATAAGGGGAAATTAGAACAATTTAAAATTTAAATTAAGATTTAGAGCAACAATTTTAAATTTCATTAAGATTTAATAAATTTTAAAATATATTATTTTAATTTCACATAAAAATTTATACAAACATTCTTAATAATTTTGTAATGCATTTTACATTAAAAAATTATATACACATTTAGGAGTTCAAAATATCTCTCTCCCCACCCTAAACGTCACTGGTTTTATCAGAGTTACGTGCGGGTGAATCACAGCCAAAATAGCCAAAAGCCAAGAACTGGATAATGCTGTAAACCTCCTCCCGTCTCCTTTCCCAGGTAAGCCATTTCCCTCTCTTACTCTGCAACAAAAATGGCTGCTCTATACACACTAATATCACCACCACAACCGCATCTTGTTCTTCACTCAACGACTGCTGAGAAGTCCCACCTCTCAATCCAATCAAAAATCTCTCTCACAACACCAAAATCAACGACAATTCCACTTTGCAATTCGTATAAGTTCACAGTTCCACATTTCAAGTTGAGGTGCGGAGATTCCTTCACCAGGCTAAGATTATTCGCAGTTACAGCCGAGGGGGCAACATCTGCAGACCCCACTTCTGAGGCTGCTCGGAGGCTGTACATAGGTAACATTCCCAGGAATGTGGACAATGAAGAGCTTACCAGGATTGTGCAAGACCATGGTGCTGTTGAAAAAGCTGAGGTATTGTCATTTTTTTTTCTATTTTTTTATTCTGTTCTGTTTTCTTTTGCTAAATTTTGAGCTTAATTTGTTGAAGGGTGTATTACTTATAAGCTCTTTTTAATAGTGTATAAGTTATCTTCTATATTTGAGCTAAGCCTAACACCCTCTTTAGTACTACTTGATTGTTTTGGTACATAAGAATGGTGTAGCTTTAAGGTTTTAGCAATTTTTCCCCTTTGGGATTTACTTTTTCTGCTCGAGATTATCAACTTGGTTTGTCGAAATGAACTGTGATAACAAATTAAGCAAAATAATGCTTTCTTTGATTTACATGTGAAAATTTCGGGAGTTCGGTTCAGGTTTTGGCTCTGTGGATAGTGAGGACATTGATGAAAGCTTCCTTTTTTTTTTCCTTTTTGAAGTTTCCTTTTCTTTTCTTTTCATTTTCTTTCTTTTTTTTATGTTTTTATTTTTAAGGTAACGGCTGGACGTGGGTATGTTTTGTTTGCATAAAATTTGTAACTTTTAAGGTGAGATGTGAGGATTTTACTGAGAATGTAATTTTTTCCTGAGGGTAATACCAAAAATATGGCATGAAACTGATCATATAGCTAAAATTCTCCGAGCATCGAAATGTAAGCATTAGAACTCAGCACATGTTTCTGTTGCTTGTTTACTACGTTTATTATTATTGGCTGTTTGATGATCCAAAGCATAATTCAGTAAGCTGCTTACCAGGACAGAAAGTTATGTTGCTTCTCAAAACTGAAGTAATTATCGCATAATTTTCCAACAAGTATCAAAACTTTAGGATTTGCTATGAGTAACGGAGGATGAGAGCCATTGTGAAGAAAGAACCTAGAATTCTATTTCTTGACCAAATTTTGCCTTATTCCTTCTGCCTGACTATACAATTTCCAAATAGTTAATACCTAGTTTTTAAGCGAATTGGAAGTTGCAAATCCCTTCTTCCCCTTGAGCCTGATTTGGAGAAGGAAAGACCATAAAGGGTGGCCTTTTCTTTTTCTTGGGAAAGGATTTAACAATTGACAACCTGAAAATACACAGCAAAATTTTTGTTGAATGGATGTTTCTCTGTAAGCAGGTTAGCTCTGAAGAATCTTCTAGGCATCTCTAATGGTGTCCTCTTACTAGGTGTGTATGGGATACTGCCTTGGCCTTTCGGAGCTCAATTGGGTGGTGGGACTCTATCGTGGGCAGTCCTTGGGCTTCTTGTCATTGAGGCTGACAATGAGAGGAAGAGAATCATCTCCCTCATACATTTCAACATTTTTTGAGTCATTTTGAGAGAAAGAAATTAATGTGCTTTTGAGGATGTTTCTTTGCCTTTCCCATAACAGCTTTTAGACCCTTAATATGTAGCCAGCAGAGCTCTAATGAGGAAGATCTTGGTAATTTTATAGAGCATGGTTGATCAGAAGTAAAATATTTGTGGGGTATCCCTTTTTGAAATGAAATCCAAGAAGTTTTGCCTCCTCAGGTTTGGAACGTCCTGTCAACTACTGAATTAATTACTTCTTTAAAACATTTAAAAAAATTAATCAGGTTTCTCTTTTGGCTTGTATCTTATGTGCAGTTTCTTCTTGTATCTGGTTGCATGTCCTTGAGCTGTGTAAATTTAGAATACTTGTTTTCTCCTAAAAAACATTTTGTGTCTGGTTCAGCAAATGCAGTTCCTATGTGCTATGAGGAGTGTATTTCTGGTTCATATCAAGATGTTACTCCTAGAGAGGGTGCTAACCTAGGGATTTATAGAAGTCCGTTTTTAAATTAGACCCACATCAATCTTGACCTTTTTTGTTATATTCAAGACCAAAAGTATCAAATACTGTCCCAATGCTATAATCAGCACGTGGTTGCTGGTCGTTGCATCTGGATTTTTTGGCAATGGATTCCAAAGTTGTAAATTTTACCACCTAGGATTGTATTCGCATCAAATTATTGATGAATGCAGTTAAGAACTTGCATTCCATGCATCAGTAGTGGGTATAAGATCATCAATATAATGGGTTTGTCTTGCCAAACTAGATTTAAGGGATGTGGCTACAAGAACATTGGTCATATTCTAGGAAAAGAGGAGAAAAGGAAAAATGGGGGTCAGGAGCAGGGTTATATTTTCAGAATTCCACGTGTGATTGCTTGACAGGTTATTTTCACTTTTCACTTACAGGTGATGTATGATAAGTATTCAGGAAGGAGTCGACGCTTTGCATTTGTTACAATGAAAACTGTTGAGGATGCAAATGCAGCAATTGAGAAATTGAATGGAACTGTAAGCATTAGTAATAGTTTCTGTCCCGAGTAAAATCATGTGGTGCCAACTGATGTTATTTGGATTATTCATTTTACGAAGGATTGGTTGCTTCTGTTTTCTTTATGCTACAGGAAATTGGAGGACGGGAAATCAGGGTAAACATCACAGAGAAACCTTTACCATCATTTGATTTCTCTCTCCTTCAAGCAGAGGAATCCCAATTCATTGATAGCCCCCACAAAGTTTATGTTGGAAATCTTTCTAAGGCAGTGACCACTGATACCCTCAAGAAGTTCTTTTCTGAGAAGGGGAATGTTGTTAGCGCGAAGGTCTCACGGCTTCCTGGGACCTCAAAATCTAGTGGATTTGGATTTGTTACATTCTCTTCAGAAGAGGATGTTGAGGCTGCCATCACATCTTTTAACGACTCTGTAAGTTCTACCCTGCCATTGCTCTGCTTTTGTGGGGTTCATTGAGTTTCTGAAATACACTTACGCCACTTGGCCTTTTAATAGTTATTAATAAAAGCACATAGCTGCATCTGCATAAAACCATACACTCTCGAGGTTGACTCCTTATGCCATAACGTTTACCAAAAAAACAAAAAGAAGTGGAGGAAGAATCTTGTTTTGGACAAAATTTTGAGGTTGAGTCCTACAAATAAGACATGGAAATATATAATGCGACTTGAATGCATAACACCTTACAGAGGAAATGACATATAAATCATCTAATTAGAGGCTTGTCGGAAACTGTCCTATCTAGTCAGAAGCTCATGATCATTTATGCATCACCAGTTTGAATGATGTCTGTTAAATTTGTTATCGAATATTTCTCATCTGCGTCTTCAGATACCATCTTGCACTTCTGGACGATATGAGAATTCCCATCAATATATGTCGTGATTCTTCTTATTCTGTTCATCGTTTCCTTCCTATGATTCCATCTGCATTGCGTTTTAATTGTCTGAAACCTTTTGTTTCTCTGCAGGTGCTAGAAGGACAAAAAATTCGTGTAAATAGAGCATAGCATGGGTAGTTGCTGAAAGCATAAGACTTTTTGGTGAGAGGGGTAGATTTGTTTATCCATTTCATTGCATTCTATTCTTATAAAATGTTAAAAAGAAAATTGAGAAGAAAGACAGAGTTGAGTTTGTGCTTCGGCTCATTTTGTAATTCTCACATATATATATATATATATATATATATATATATGAAAAGCTTATCTATATTTGAACCTGATAAAGCAAGCTAATGGTTGTTAAAATTGGGAAATTTGCTGGACTACTGGTTTATTTGATTAGTATAAAAAATATTTGAATTATATAAGTAAATGATGATTTATTATAAAAAAATTATAACTTATACTTTGTAAAAGTGAATTATACAAATCAAATGAATTGTATGATTCTCTCAATTTTAGTTAAAAGAATATTTAATTTTTTTAAAACTAATCTGAATATTTAAATTATTTATTTATCATTTTATAATTTTGAACATTTATCAACTTTTGTTATTTTGGAAGGAAAAAAATTATGTTGGTACGATTTGTTATATGTATTTATATATTTTAAAACTTATAATAAGTATTTGCGAGTAGATTTTCTTGAAATAATTTTTTTAAAAATTTTATTTATGTTATATCGGGATACCAATAAAATTATGTTTTGAATTTTATAATTAATTCAATTTTTTAAACTTAACTTAATTTAAATTTATAAAAAACGTAAAGATGAATGCTGTTTTTAGAATTCTCTTCTGCTATTACATTGAGCTTGTTTAAATTAAAATTTTATAAAATAATTATAAAAAACTAATACAAATCGCATAAAATTGTAAATAAAAATACTATTTTTATTTAAAATAAATTTAGTCTCAAATTCAAATTATATATTTTATAATTAATTTATTCACATACAATAATACAAATTGGTAATTTGTCTGAATAAACGTAAAAGTTCAAACTCCTATC
>NW_019013504.1:0-14926 GCF_000150535.2 Carica papaya | reverse complement strand
TCCATTTCCTTTCTCCCATGGCTCGGTATGTCACCGTCTTATTTCTCCTCCTCTCTTCTCTCTCTCGAACGTATCTTCCCCCCGATCTCTCTTCTGTGGCTTCTTTCTTTCCATTCCTCTTGTGTTTTTCCATTTATCCTATTATTTTTTTTTCCTTCCCGTCTCATACTTATACCCCACCTGTTTCCCATGTCGCCCGTACCATCTCATATCATCCCAACCGTCCACTTCCTCTTCTCCAAACCACGTCGTTTCCTCCTCCTCTTCTTCAAACGACGCCGTTTCCTCTACCTCGTCACCAAACAATACCATTTCCTCCAAACGACGTTGTTTCCTCCTCATCTTCTCCAAACGACGTCGTTTCCTCCTCATCTTCTCTAAACGGCACCGTTTCACTCTAACTATCTCTATATACACATATATACATACATGCCAGAATTTTTCTTTTTTTTTTTCTTTACATCCAGTTACTATATATATTCTCTACAAATATAAATATTCTCATTTTGAATATTTCCATAATTTACGTCATTATATATATATATATAAATATGTATATAATTACATAATTTTTTAAATAAAATGTGAAAATATGAAAAATAATAAAAAGGGTATTTTCAACATAAATACATAATAGGATTCGTCAACTAATATGATGTGCAATATTTCTATTTATATAATCATAAAATTGTAAATAATAATAATAATAATAATTGTCAATATCTTGGTTATATAGTCAATCTTTTATTATGATCTATAATGCTTAATACCCACTTGCTTTTACCATGGACAATATTATAAATCAACAATCAATTTAACATGTGAAAAGTATATGTGTGTACATATATATGTACACACACACGCACACACACACACATGTATATAGAAGTAGAATCTCAAATTCAACACTCTAGGTTGAAGCAAGAAGAAGCATGTAAAGAATTTTAATTTTGTAGTGCAAGACATTATGAAATGTAATATAACACAATATTTTTTCAAAATTTAAAATTTAAAACTTACAAAATATAATTAAATTTATTAGAGGGTCCGAATTAAATGAGGCACCAACAATTAAATTACATGACTATTTATTTTTGCTGTGTTACAAAAGTCAGCGTATGCAATATGCACAACAGCCTGGTGTGGTGGTAATTAATGGTGGTGGAAGTAAGAGGATACTTAATGACTTTTTTTTGACTAAAAAATGATTGTAAGTCATGTTTCCAATTTACGTTGTTTGGTTGTCAAGAATTAATTTATTGTAACCCAAAAGAGAATTTTCTGTTTGATTATACTATATATATATACGTACATATTATATAAATTTATAATAATAATTAATATAATATAATAAATTATTACAAAACCGGTCTATAAAACTTTATTATAAAGTTTTTTGGGAGCAATTATTGTAAATTAATCAAATAACGAACGTAGTAATAATTATTAGGAACACTAATCTACTTACCAAATTGCTCATAGAACTCCACTAATTAATGCGACGCCGTCTTGGACTCCCAATAGATGCAAGTTGTGACCCATTCAAAATGCAGCACCATTTAAAGCTAAAGGTTTATCAGATTCAAACTTATCAATTAATTATATATATGTAAGTATGTAAATGATTTAAATAATTTTCTAACCAACATTTTCTTCAAAAGCATTTACTTATTTTGAAGAATAATTGTATTTTATTTTTTTTTCAGACATTACATATTGAGAACAATCGTTGCATATTAACAATAATATTTACGGATTAAGAGTAATATATATATATATATATATATATATATGAAACAATTCTTATACATGATACAATCCAATTCAGTGAGTAAGACACATATACATATTAAATATTTTTCTTTTAAACATTAGACTAGCTTAAATTTAAAAGAAAAATATTTAATATGTATATGTGTCTAACTCTAAGTAGTTTAAACCTAGGAGATAATGAGAATGACTACTTGATCTCCTATAGGCCTAAACAGCAAGTTGATACCAGCCTAAAAGTAGAATGTATATATATATTTATATGTATGTATATATGTATGTATAGTTCCTTGACTTAGGTTAAAAGTAACTCTCATGCTTACGCGAGAAATATAACATGCAAATTAATATTATTAATTGTTTAGTTGATAAAAGTTGTGCGTACAATTCAAAGATTTCAAATTTGGTTCATTATGTATCTAGCTACTCCATATATACTTATGTATACATTCAGGATATTTTAAGATATGATATTAAATTTAGAAAAATTAAAAAATAAATATTTAATATGTATATATGTCTAACTCTAAGTAGTTTAAACCTAGGAGATAATGAGAATGACTACTTGATCTCCTATAGGCCTAAACAGCAAGTTGATAGCAGCATAAAAGTGGAATGTGTATATATGTGTGTGTGTGTGTGTGTGTGTGTGTACGTAGTATAGTTCCTTGACCTAGGTCAAAGTAGCTCTCATGTTTACGTGCGAATTATCACATGCAAATTAATATTATTAATTATTCGGTTGATTAAAGTTGTGCATACAAATCAGAACTTTCGAAGTTGGTTCATTACGTATTTAGCTACTACATATATAGTTCTGTATATATATATGTATATATATATATATGTATGCGTATGTAGTAGATATGTAAGAGGGGATGCTCCAATACTAATTCAGGATGCTTTAAGATTATATTAAATAACAAAAATTAAAAAAAAAAAAGTAGCTATTAGATTGGTTAATTGAGTGTAAATATTCAAAATGTATTTTAATAAATCGAAGCAAACTGTCCGACGTCATAAAAATTTAAAGAAGAATGATAAGATTATTTTTGGAATAAACTTTAAAATAATATGAAATTTATTTATAAATTAATTTATATTATTCCACTACACACACACACACATATATATATATATGTGTGTGTGTGTGTGTGTATGGCGAGACTGGAAGTCAATAAAATTTCCCAATACTTGTTCTGGATTTTCATATATAAAATTATTTTTCTTCCTAAGTTCTCTTATAACCTTAGTCGTGATAAAATTATGGATCAAGTTAGCTAAGGTAGGTGTACTTATATAATGTGAAGTTATCTGAATTCATGCGATCATCTTCAGCAATATACATATATACATATATATATATATATATATAAAATGAAAATGACTAAATATGAAAAGCTTCCCAGTATGTTAATGAACACGATGAAAACAGTACCAACTTAAAATTAATGTCTCGAACTTTGATATTATATGGTATTTTAAACCAAAATTACATAATTATAAATAGAGCGAACAATAATATTCAGATAAAAATTAATGTTGGGGAACGCGACTTTATAGAATAATATAATATATTATTGAATTTTAAATGAGTCAGGATAATGTTATTATTATTTATAATAATTACGAAATATTAATGGTGTTAAGTCCAAGGCAGCTGAGCAAGTTGAATCTTTAATTAGCCAATAGTTTTAGTTTTTCTCTGTTGACTTTACTCAGAGTTTTCATCGGGTCAATTCTATCGCCTAACTAAATTTAATGTTTGTCTTTTCATGAATTAATAATATATATATATATATAAACAAGTTAAGAAAATTTGTAAATTATTATTTTCAATGTATGAAATAATAATATATATATATATTTTTTAAAAAGAAATTTATTTTTTATGGGGGGGGTGGGGCCAAGATGTTAGCAACGAAATACACCTAAAAGAGTAGCATTCTTCTGTTCACGTGATTAATTCAATTGAATTGGTATTAAATAAAGTCAAAAAGTCAAAAGTTGTACGTGAATGCCAAATTACAAAATCATGAAAAGTCAACACGTGAGTGTCACTCCAACTATGTGATGTCAAAATTAAGCTCACAAATCGAACACTCAACAATTAGTTGAGTTTAATTGCCCTCTTAAATGTGTAAGTTAGGACGAAGCTAACTACATCTACTCTATCTATATTATCCTCTTTTTGTTCCTTTTAATATCTATATATCTACATATATATATATATTGTATATTATTAGTAATTTCATGATAAAGATCTTATAATTATCTTTATTCGAAAAGTAGCATACTATTAGACTCAACTTGTATATGAATAAATTATATTCGACAAAATATTTATTATGTAACAGTGATATTGTTATAATACATTATAAATAAAAGTTAATATAATTAATAATATCGATGATATTAATATATTTTACGTACATTAATATAAATAAGCAATCAAATCATGAACCTAATTCACATTCATAAGTATCAAAGCTTTTACAGAGAGAAACCTTCCGCATAGAGTACGCAAGAATGGAGGATTACATAGATCTACAAGGGTAATCCTACTAATCATCAAAAGGTGAGGGATTTATTAGCTAGCAACCTTAATTTGTACCTAATCAACAATATTATGATAAATATTGTTGTTGGTTATGGCATGGAGAAGGGGGACTTCTATGTACCGCCCAAGATCATTACTGGAGGGGATATAGTTGATTTATTTTATTTTATAGATTGTAATTTTGTTCACATTTCTTGAAAAGTATATCCAAAATTTTGAGAGATTAATCTTCTAGCTAGAGCCCTAACATAAAGCCTTAATACATTCTTTGATCAACATCATCGAAGCCATATCTACCTATGAGAAGAGGATGAGATTCTCAGCAAGAAAAATCATCATAATGAAGAGAACAAAAATATAAAGGGATATAGGGCCACACTGCATAATTCCACACGTAGACACAAAAGCCTCATAGACCTCTCCCCAACCAATTGACATTGATATGCATTTAAGGTATCCTAATGAACTTCATAATAAATTTAATCTAACCTTAAGAAAGACCAACGAACTTAAAGCATTATTCAATAAATTCCTATTTGAACCTATCATATACTTTCTCCAAATCCACCTAAATGACGATTTTTTTTTTGTTTTTTTACCCTTCATAGTGTTGATGGCTTTCTAGGCGCAAATAATATTGTCAGTTATCATATACTTAGGAATAAAGTTTGCTTGATTTATTTGGATAAGGTCCCTAATTACTATCTTAAGTCGTTTGATGAAGATCTTGGTTATAATCTTGTAAATGACATTGCATAGATTGATTATCTCAAAGTCTTAGAATTTTTAATCGATATTTTTTCGAGAATAAGGGTAATAAATGTATAATTCACTAAGAAGATATCAATCTTTCCCTTAAAGATCTCCTTCACACTAGGTCCCACCATGTCTTAGTGCTTTTAGAAGAATGAGCATGATAGCCACTTGGTGCATATGCCCTGTGAGGGTCCATATCCTTAGCAACATAAAGAAATTTCTCATTGCTAATTTGGTTATCCATCTTTGAATAGGAATTATCTAACTTGGTCGAGGTATGAAATCTAATGGCAAGACGATTTTCTAAATCTCTCTTCCTCCACGTAAAAGGTTTCAAAGAACGCCTTTACTTTAAACTTGATTTCAATAGGGTTCGCAACTGTGGTCCCATCAATATAAATAACTTGAAATATCGTAGCTTCTAATCTTACAAATGTTGTGGTATCGTTAATCCATTTTGTGCTGGTCTTTTTTAACGAGAATATTTTTTCTCTTTTAAGAAGGTTATTTAGCTAGACTTTGAAGGTGACTTCTAGGTCTTTTAAAAACTAAGAGTTTTTATTTTAGAAAGTTTTTCGGATATCTAGAATCCTACGTCGATGGTAATTTTTATTTTGGATAATGGACTTGTAGGTCTAATCTTATAAATATTTATAAATTCCAATCTTTTGCTCTATTCATAAAAGTATAAATGGATTTTTAGATAAAATTGTAGAGTTTCTTAAGTTAGAATTGAAATTAAATAAAATTAATACATAAAAGCTAAAATAAATTAAGTGAAAAACACTAAATAAGTAACTATAAAACTAACGAGGTAGTAATCAAATGATACCTGGTCATATACGACCATTACTTCATTATGTGTTGAACAATCGAGAGGCCAATGCAGAATATTTCTTATAGTTTGTATTTTTTTTAAAAAAAATAAAAGAATCAAAATATTGTAGTTTATAATAATTAGTTGAAGTTACTTTTTACAATATAAATTTTATAAATAAAAATTAACTAGTCTTTGTTTAAGCTAATTATTATTATACACTAAATAACACACAAGCGTAAATATTATTATTGCATGTATGGTGCTTTACCATTTTTAATGATCACTCAGTTTGATCTTTCTTTCTATTTTTAGCGAGAAAATAGATGGGTTCAGCTATATATATATATATATATATACATTCAATATTTAATAAATATAAAATAATTACGATAATAAATAAATAATAAGTTAATAAATTTATAAACTAAGTCTCTTTCTGTATATATACCACATCATCCTTCTTTTTAGGTTTACACCCCATCATCTTTTTTAAATGAAGGGTAAGTCAAGCTAGCTAGACTTTCCTAACTGTGAGCTATATAATGACTTTTCATTTAAGTAGTAATATCTACATGTATTATATATATTTTTTTAAAAGTCTGAAGATAACATATATATATATATATATATATACATACTAATTTGTAACTTTTTAAATATCAGCGTGATGGGAATTTGATCTCTTATAACGTTTATTCAAAACACTATTTACTTCCTTCAACAAAAAATTAAAAATATTTTTGCTGGTTTCTTGATAAGTATTTTTTTTTAAATTTATGCTGATTTTTGTGTAGCTTAAATATGAACAATTCAATATTTGTTGGTCTAGAAATTTAAATGTATTTTAGACAAGCAAATATAGATATTCTTAATTATATATATATACATATACACATCCCTTATGTGTAAATGAAGTTTATATTATATTATTAGTATATGCTCTAACGTCTAAGTAAATTTCTTCATTTAAAATGTAAATATAAATTCAAACAAAATAGATATAATAGATTTTACACAACCAAAAATACGTATACCCCAAATATATTTAACAAAAATTAATTCAGTTGAGAAAAAAATTATTTTATATTTTAATTACTTCAATTTTATTCTATAAGTATCTTTCTTGAAAGAGATCACATAAAATAATAATAATAATAATATATGAATCTTAATATGCAAAAAAATAAAAAATAAAATAAGACCCTATATCTAATTACCATTAAAATTTTGATGGGCATAGGCTACATATAACTTGGGCTTTTTTCCTTGTAGCTACGAGGAGAAAGAATTGCTAAAGACAAGAAGACGAAAACGAAACGGTGTCGTTTTCAACTTGACTTTTTTAATTTTTATCACTAACGCTTACTAAATGCTCTGTAGTTTTTCGAGCTTATAGTAATAAAGATGCATAGAAAAAAGTTTAGAGAGACAAATGGGTTTTGGTGGAGGTTGAGCGATATGATCGCCCTGTGGGTCTTTTGGAGCATCTTCACATGTCCAACTCACCCTCTTAATCCTCTTCCATCTTCTTCCTCCTCCTTATATATGTTCCATTAATTCATTACCCATCTCACCAAAGCTTGTTCTCACGGAAACACCACAACCCTTCTTCTTCTTCTCTATCCGATCTTATCTTCTCCTCCAATGGATCTTGTCTTCCTCTTGTACGTCCTCTTTTTCTGTTCTTTCCTCTTCACGGTGTGGAAATGGTTCGATCTCAAACGAGACCTGGACTGTTACATTTTAGATTACCAGTGTTACAAACCCAGTGATGACAGAATGGTTGACACCGAGCTCTGCGGCAAGATTATAAAGAGGAACAAGACTCTTGGGTTGAGCGAGTATAAGTTCCTTTTAAAAGCCATTGTCAGTTCTGGCATTGGCGAGGAAACCTACGCTCCCAGAATCATGTTCTCAGGCCATGAAGAAAACCCTACTTTATCCGACGGCATTGTCGAGATGGAAGAGTTTTTCCACGACAGTGTCGGAAAACTCTTGTCCAGACTCGGTGTCTCACCGCAGGAAATCGATGTGTTAGTCGTTAATGTCTCGATGTTGGCTTCTGTTCCGTCTCTGGCAGCCAGAATCATGAACCATTTCAAGCTTAGAGACGATGTCAAAGTCTTTAACTTGACCGGAATGGGCTGCAGCGCCAGCTTGATCTCGGTTGACGTCGTACGCAACATCTTGAAATCGTATAAAAATGTCTACGCTCTCGTTGTCACCTCTGAGTCTCTGAGTCCTAACTGGTATGCCGGGAATGACAGATCGATGATTCTCGCTAACTGTCTTTTTCGCTCCGGTGGCTGCGCGATGATGTTGACAAACAAGAGAGCTTTGAAAAACAAAGCCATGTTTAAACTCAAGTGTCTGGTTCGAACCCACCATGGCGCCAGAGATGAGTCCTACAACTGCTGCATCCAGACGGAAGACGACCAGGGCCGACCTGGTTTTCACCTAGGGAAGAATCTTCCCAAGTCAGCAACACGGGCGTTTGTCGACAATCTCCGAGAGATATCTCCCAAGATCTTGCCGGTGAGAGAGCTGCTGAGGTTCATGGTGGTTTCTCTCATAAAAAAACTCAGAGGAAACCCCGGGAAAGCCGCCGCCGGAGGACCCATGAAAGCTGCCGTCAACTTCAGGACCGGCATCGAACATTTTTGCATTCACACCGGCGGTAAAGCTGTGATCGACGGCATAGGGTACAGTCTCGATCTGACCGAATACGACCTCGAGCCGGCGAGAATGACACTGCACAGATTCGGCAACACGTCGGCGAGCAGTCTCTGGTACGTGCTGGCTTACATGGAAGCCAAGAAGCGGCTGAAGAAAGGTCACAGAGTTTTGATGATCAGTTTCGGAGCTGGGTTTAAGTGCAACAGTGCAGTGTGGGAAGTGATGAGGGACTTGAATGCAGAAGGAAACGTTTGGAAGGACTTTATTGCAAATTACCCACCAGAGTCAATTGCAAACCCTTTCATGGAAAAATACGGGTGGATCCAACACGAAGACCCAGCCACTTTCAAGATGCCAGATTAAAGGGTGTTGAAGAAAAAAAAAAACTGAGACTTAAAAGGTAATTAATTTAATTACTTGCTTTTTTCGGGGTAAAAAAAGAAATATTGGCTGGGGGGTTGGGAGGAGATAAATATTTACATTTATTTCCGGGTAATTTGATTATTTTCCCTCTGCACACTGTTTATCAAGTTTTCTTATTGTTGAATCCATTGATGGATTTCATAACCCAATAAGGTGTGCATGCAGCTTGCCATCCTATTGGACACTGTTTGGTTTTGTTCATTATCTGTTTCTTCCCTTTTTTTCTTAAAAAAATATATATATATATTTTTTTACAGGTTGGTAACGTTTTTCAATTTTATTTTAATTAATTCAAGAAAAAAAAAATAGACTTCTAGTTGTCTAATTAATTACCCATTAAATATATTTTCTTTATTTAAATATTTATATTTGGATATCTAAAAATCTATTATATATATATATCTGGATTATATATATATATATAGAGAGAGAAGTTCATGTCAACAACAAAGACTTATTAATTATTTTGAAAGCTAATCTTTTTATTTTCTGAGTGTTAATAACGCCCATCTTGAAAAATGCTTCCATAGAAATTAATGCTAACCACAAACACTACATAAATAAAAGTATACCTAATTATATACATGCATATACATACACACATAGAAACTCTTCTCTGTGTGTATATATATATATATATACAACTCATCTGAATGTTAAATCTCATATATACAAATACATATATAGATGTGGTTTGTTGAGACTATTGAGAGAGTCTAATTAATACGTAAGGTGCTGCAAAATATTATGATCTGTCTTAAGTTCATCAAATTTTGATCGACAAGGACTTTGCATTTATACCCTTGTCTCTCACACATGCTACGGTGGTGTGCGTGTATATATATATATATATATATATATATATATATGTATGTATAGGTATGTATGTATATATGTATGTATTTGGTTGGTAATTGTGTCGCAACTTGAAAACCCTAGACATTAAGTGCACTGTAGGGTCATAATGAAGGGGTAGTAACCCTTTTTGGCAGCTTGTTGAAGACATTTAATTAGGGAAATTAAATAAGGAATTATGAATATTGCTTTTATTTGTATATTAATCAAAGTAAATAAATTTGTATTTAAAATTATAAAAAATAATTAATTACTAATTTTGAAAATTTTAATAAATAAGAAAATATTCTTAAAAACCCTAATAAATATTTTTACTAAGAATATCAAAATAAAAATTTCGAATTATATATAAATATAGAATAAATAATCCCACAAGATATACATATTTGGTCAGGATTTAGATTGTATTCCCTACAAAATTATTATTAGTATTACATATATGTATATATAAGTGTGTATATATATAGATGTATATGTAATTCTAAAAAGAAGAAAAAGACAAAAACAAAGATTTGGAGCAATATAGTGAGATCCCATGTGTGATTATTTTGCCAATTGTACTTTAGGTCTTTTTAAGAAACTTAATTATATATTTATAATTAATAGTTAATCTCAAAATTAAATTAAAATTTTCTTTTTTAATTATTTTATCTTTCTACATTAATTAATAAGTTATAATACATGTAACACATATATATATATATCAAAATATTGATTAAAATTGTACCCAGGTATTGTATTGAATGTTGTTCCTCGATTGAGTAAGCAAGCACATCTAACAGCATGTGCCAGCCCAAAATTCCTTTATGATAGCAAATAAATTCCTTCAATTTTAATTAATAAATTAATTAATTAATAAAGTGGTCCATATATATATATATATATTTAAAATATTACAAGGAAATTAACTGCAGCGCTTTGTAACTCATAAATTAAATAAATACCATAAATTGCTCCCCCCTATAATTAAACTTCACAAATAGCTTCTCTGTTCACTGCTCATGGGTCCCGATTCATTCAACTGGCCTGCACTGCTTCATTCATGACCTATATATACACATACTTATGTACATATATATATATATATATATTCATGTTATACCGATATAAAAATGTATATTATTCTTAATTACGTCAGACCCATATTATGCACCGTGAAGTAAGAAAGTAGAAGAAGCTAGATAAAAGCCAGTAATCATATTTACTATGGGAAGCTGTGGCCATATCAAATGCCATATTTGAAATTATATATATATATATGTCTGTATGTATGTTTGTATGTATGTATAGCAGCTTAGAATTTAATTTCTAATTTTTGAATTTCTTTATGTCAAACGAATTATCTATTTGAGTTTTCTTTGAATTTGGAATAAATTAACCTTAATATTTGGATATTTAATTATAATTTTTATTACTTTTTTAACTATATAAATATTTAAATTATTACTTATATTAATCAACATTCATTAACACTACATAAATTTCGTAACATATCCAACTCGTAGATTAAAGTATTGATGAAAATACAAGTTAAAAGAATATTTTTACGCGACATATTCATTAGTAGTTTCGATGATATTTTATAGATATAAATTAATATAAATATTTTAAAAAATAAAATAATTAAAAAAATATTAATTTAAATATTTAAAAATAGCATAACAACTAATTAATTTAGTATATGAAGTATCTTTTTCACCATTACAATATTTTTTGTTTAAATAATACATTTATATGTTTATTATACTGTCCTAAAATTCTGGTAACTATTTACTATTTATTATATTAACTTAATCAATTAATTTAATGTTTAATTTTTATTAAAAAAAAAGAAATGAAATTCAATTAAAGTTGTCAAGGTCTCGACTTTATTGCATGTGTTTATGTCCTTTTTGAGTTACAAATTTTTGCTGTCATTTTCTTGCTATGGTTTTAAAAGTGACAACTACTTTACTTTTTACACAATACCATTTTGTTTTCTAAATATATCAAATATAATATTCTTAAATAATTTTTTTTATAACAAATTTAATTAATTTATTTTAAATTTAAATTTATAAATAAATTCATATAAAAAATCATAATCGAATTTTATAAAAAAAAAACATTTCGTACTGTAATTTTATAACAATCTCAAATAAACACGTGGTAAGATTTAACTAAGCAAATTCAATTAAGAATAAAAAATATTTGACTTAAAATTGATTAACACGAAAGTACATATTAACAAAAATAAATTATGACTCTCGAGTTTTATTTTAACTATAAACATTTTAGTAATTTAAATATTGGTATTACTTTCAAAATGTTATATATATATATATATTAATATATTATATTATACATATTTCATTAGAGTAAATTATATTCTAAAAAATTAATATTAACCGTAAATTAATATCTAATCCACCCACATGCGTTAAAATTAAGTTATAAAAAAATCGAATCAAATCTAACATGTTGGCTCGTACTGCTATTTATTTGTAAACTGAGTATATATTTATTGTAATTAATATAAATAAGTTTATACATATATACATACAAAACATACATGTATATATATATATATATATTTTTTATGATACTCCGGATGCATCAATACCTTGTCATCCCGGCACTAAATCTGATCAAAAACTATCAAAAGACATGTTCTTTTATACTTTGAGATAGAGACAAATAAGGTATAAATTTGAAGACATGACAAAACTAGCTGTACATGTATGTATGTATGTATGTATGTATGTATGTATGTATGTGTGTGTGTGTGTGTGTATATATATATATATATATAGGAAAGGGAACATGGTCATTAAGAATATAGAGGAATGCACCAAGAAGATGCAAGTAGGAGGGCAGAAAAAATGGAAATAAAAATTGGTTGATTAAATGAATTAAACTCACGTGGGATGCCGTTGGAGACAACGACTGAAATATTTATTAGCCGCTTCGTCCCTTCTCTACCGGTGTTTTTCTGCCTTTATTTCTCCTACAATATTTTCAATTTATAATAATAATAATAATAATATTATTATTATTATTATTATTTTTCTTCCATTTGTCAAAGTTGGAAGAAGAATAAGTCAACAAATCCTATCAATGCTCCACATACATATATATATATATGTATATGTCTGTCCTGCTTGGTTGAAGGATTTGATTATGGTGTCTTTGAGATACTATATCTAAATTATTATACATTCACGGTTATATTAATTATATGTATAGGCCTATATACGTGTAGGTTTAATAGATCTAATAATAAAAAATACCCATAAACATAAATGTTGAGTTATAATGTAATTATATATATATATATATATTTACTTAAACAATTTTTTGAGTAGCCATGAAACTTGTTTGATTATCAAAGAATTATAAGTTTTAGATAAAGTACACTGATAAATTAATTTAATTTAATTTTTTTTTAAATTATAGTATGTTTTTTTTATAGTAAATAGAATATAGATTAGTCCATTTATGTATAAACAAACTCAATTAAAGACTATCTACCTCTTGCGCGCATATATTGATATATAGATAGATATGTATATATACAATTATACATACAAGAGCCATGTGATACCCTTAAAGATAGTAGGTGTATTTAATTTCTATTATTATCAATTAAAATCCAATGATATATTTAATATTCGGATCCGGAATTTGGTATGAGAATAATTTTAACTGTAATACTTAGAATTAATTTTTTAAAATTAATGTATAAAATATAATTTTTAAATTTATGAATTTTAATTTTTAATGTAAAAATCAAGAAAAAATAAGTTGAGAATGAAATTGAAAATAATTTTTAAAAAAATAGGGAAAATTTTTGGTTCAAAGAGTATTTTTAAAACAAAATTAGAAATTGAGTGTCAAAACATAATTTAAGAAAAATGTGTCACGTATGACTGCCCAGTCAGCAGCCCCGATGAATTGGAGCGCGCCGCGTTATAAGGCACGCTGACTCTGTGACACGCAAGAGACCATACTGGCAATCCGCGTGCCCGCAATCGGACGATCCGAATTTGTTCTCCCGCGCGTGGACTGTAACGCCCGGGAAATTGAAGAAGGAAAAAAAAAAGGGGCCACGTCAGCAGACCCAGTCAGCAGTCCCGGCCAACCAGGACCTGCCACGTGGCAAAACCACGTTGACCGGGGACGGGCCACGTTGGCGATCCGCGTACGCGCGATCGGACGGCCCAGATCAAGCGTGCGTACGGACGACCCAGATGAAATCGCACGGACGGCCTAGATTAAAACAAAATGGACAGCTGAGATCAAAAGGCAAAAGGGTATAAATAGAACCCCCATACCAGACCACAAAAACCCTAGCCGCTGGTAAGCTTCGGTTTTCCGTAATTTTTTGGCCCCCCGAGGGCCCTAAGGTTGTTTTATCACAAGGATCGATGCAAGTGTGGCCGAATTCGGCCGGAAACGGCCAAAAACGGCCAAACCGAGGCGAATCGCCGCTGTAAGCGGCGGCGCCGTCGCCGGAGCACGGCGGAGCCGCCGTGCCGGAATTGCGATATTGGCCAAAAAGGGGCCCTGGGCCTAATTTGGGATTTTTTGGAACACGTGCAGGTACCAGTAGTGCGTTTCAGTTCCCCGAAAAAAATTTCGGGAAAAATTAGGGACAGCCTGTAGGCGCACTGTGAAGCCGTGTTCAGACCCCGAAACGAGTAAGGACCCCTCACCCTATTTCCTATCACGGTATTAAAGTTCAATAATGATAAAACAGCGTTTCTTGAATCAACGAATGTATGAAATTGCTTAAGGTCGCTGATGGAGCCCGAGTCTAGTGTGTTTATCGATTAACTGTTATTTGACATATTTTACAGTTTTAAATGCAGTATGAGGTTTGATGTTTTCACTTTATAGTTTCGTGTGCATATTTTACTATTTTATTGATCATGAATTGAATGACTGGGATATTGATGCTGTATGTTGTCTGTTTGGCATAAATTACTGTTTTGCTTGTTTGTATGTGGATTAATGATACTGACTGAAGAAAAAGAGAATGAAAGATTATGTAAATGGGTAATTGTATAAATGTGGTTAGCCTGACT
>NW_019013502.1:0-15579 GCF_000150535.2 Carica papaya | reverse complement strand
GAAAAACACGGCCGAAAGCCAGCAGCGCCGCCGCGCCCCTTCTCAGTTTTTGCCTCCGATGAGGCCCTTCCCGACCTCCGTTTAATGCAATTTTTATATCACCGTGATCACCATTCTTTTCTCTACATGTTGATCGGAGCCGAATCACCAAAACACGAACTTCACCGGAGAGCCGCCGCACCCGAGAGCACCGCCGCCGGTAAACTTCGGTTTTCCGTAAATTTTCGGCCCCCCGATGGTCGTAGGGTTGTTTTATCGCAGGAACCAATGTGAGTGTGGCCGAAAACGGCTAACCCGAGGCGAACCGCCGCCGTGCCGGAGTTGCGATATTGGCCGAAAGGGGCCCTGGGCCTAATTTGGGATTTTTTGGAACACGTGCAGGTACCAGTAATGCGTTTCAGTTCCCCGAGAAAAATTCAGGAAAAATTAGGGACAGCCTGTAGGCGCACTGTGAAGCCGTGTTCGGACCCCGAAACGTGTAAGGACCCCTCACCCTATTTTCTATCACGGTATTAAAGTTCAATAATGATAAAACGGTATTTCTTGAATCAACGAATGTGTGAAATTGCTTAAGGTCGCTAATGGAGCTCGAGTCTAGTGTGTTTGTCGGTTAACTGTTATTTGCCCTGTTTTACAGTTTTAAATGCAGTATGAGGTTTGATGTTTTCATTTAATAGTTCGTATGCATATTTTACTGTTTTATTGATTATGAATCGAATGACTGGGATATTGATGCTGCATGTTGTCTGTTTGGCATAAATTACCGTTTTGCTTGTTTGTATGTGGATTAATGATGCTGACTGAGGAAAAAAGAGAATGAAAGATTATGTAAATGGGTAATGTGGTCAGCCTGACTAGATATCCTGGGAGATGGTGGACGGACCGGGTCTGTAGGGAACCCTACCGGGATTATGATCTTCCATACTGGACGGGGTATAGAGATCTTATGTGTTTTGGCACCCATACCGGACGGGGTATGGGGACGGCCCGTTTCACCCTCATACCGGACGGGGTAATGAGGTTTATAGTTTTGGCGCCCATACCGGACGGGGTATGGGGACGGCCTTGGAATCTGATTTCAAGTGTTAAGGATTAACGGGTAGCGGGACCCCTATGGATCCCCATGGATACTAGTGGGCTGGTAAATGAGGAAAACATGTTGTGTAACGATTGAATTACGAAAAGTTTGATAGGTATTATGTTATACAGTTCATATATATGTTTTCATGATAATGATGATGTTATTGCTTTCGTATATTGTTTTATGAATTTCACCGAGGTAAGTGAATGGTAAAGGTTTTATTATTAATAAAAGGATTTGTTGTAAATTATGCTTCATTAGTCTTTTTGTGTTTTCTACCCACCTTTACCTCCGTGACGGTGAGATATCGTGATGTCTTTACTGGGCTAGTGTAGCTCATTCCTTATTTAATCATTTTAGATCAATAGGACATCGTTCCCGAGCCGGTTCCGCAGGAGGACGATGAAGGGGACGCCTAAAGACTCCATAGTCATATTCGTAGCTTTTACTTTCAAGTCTTTCCTTTAGGTAGTTTGATCTTTTATATTTTGTGAGCATGTTTTTGGTTTTAGTGTAAGGGATGTTATTCAAATTTTGACTTCGCTTCCGCATTTGATATTTATAATATAAATTTCATTTTAAATTTCCGGGGCTGCTACAAGTAAAGTATACCAACGTCTTATTTCATATTCACTAATAAATTTAAATGGCATTTAAGCAAGCGATAACCAAATAAACAATATAGGAGGAACCAAATAAACCAGATAATCGAGAAGACCTTAAAAATTATCAATTTAAGTGTGCACAATATAATAGTGAGCAATTTAGGCAATACATGAAAATAAACAACGAATCAGGACAAATGTGAACTAACCGGTTCTGGTTCCACTAGTGACCTGTAATATTTTTAGGATTTTTTTAATTTTTCACAAAACTTACTATTATCGATCATTAATTTTTAATTTACCGTAATAGAGAATAAGTGAGGGATCCTTACCCCAATCGATGTTTTGAAATGCCGTGCTATCTACTACACCTCCTAATAGGTCCTGAGTTTCTTAAATTTTTTCTGCGGGAATTAAAATACTTGTCACAAACCTAAAAATACCCCAAAAACTCAAAATCGGTGTTGAAAACTATTTTCGGCTAATTTTAAGGTTTCGGTACGACAGCGCCGTTGTGCTCCGGGGCCGGCTCTGCTGCTCATGGCAGCGGTTCACCTCAGGCTGGTCAATTTTGGCAAGTTTTGGTTGGTTTTGGCAGGTTTTACACTTATCCTTGCGAAAAACATGTTAGTGAGCCTTGATTGGCCAGAAAATCGAAAGAAACTAAACTTACTAATGGAGGGATCTCTGGGTGCGGCGGTTCTGTCGGTTCTCCTTCACGGTTGGGGTTTCTTATTTGGCTAACCTACACAAAAAAGAACAGTGAACACAATGGTCAGAAAATTTGTGGAACGAAAAACAGGAAAGGGCTCATCAGAGGGGTTTTAGGTTTCGGCCGTGACGACTCTGTCGAGCTTTGCCCGTAGTTTTTAGCTTACTCGCCGTCATTTTTACTCTAATATGGCCACAGGGAGACTAAGAATTGAATTTCGAGCAGAAAGAAATTTTTTTACCTTTTTTGGTGGTCGGCGATGGCTCCAGTATGGCGGCGGCCGGAGGTCAACCTCCTTCTCCAGCGTCTGGTTGTTTTTCTCCAATGAGAGCTGGGAGGCTAGGGTTAGGTTCTCTTATGACACGATGTTTAAATACTCATCCCATGTCTATCTGCGCCATTCATTCAGAGACACATGGAGCTAAAAAAACCATTCGATGATTTCTCGTTTAGGTTGATTGTGTGGACGAATCTGGACCGTCCATTGTGATCGATTTTATCTATCCGATTGCGTCTAAAGAGGGAATGCATATGGGCCTTTTGCGTGTGCGGGATGCGATCTGAGCCGTCGGATCGCCCAGACATGCGAATCACTCGCGTGGAGCCGATGTCAGCCTGTCTGTCACACAGCGTGCTCTGGTTCGTTCGGTTTGTTGACTAGGCCGTTCCACATGGCCAAACTTTTTGTTTTTGACATTTATCCCCATATTTTTAATTTTTCTTTTAAAAATACTCTCCAAATTCAAAATTTTGCTCATTTTTTCCAAAATTATTTTCAATTTCGTCTCTAATCCAAATTTTTCTCAAAATTTAACAAAATTAGATTGAAATAAAATTATATTAATTATTTATTTACTTTTTATAAATAAAAAAGATTATCCTAGGTTGATTTTCAGGTCCGGGTATTACAAATATCATCATATCATATTGTACTCATATTCAGATAATTTTGTTTCATTCATAAATACCATCAACTACACCAAATACATATTCAGATAATTTTCATTTCCATTATCGGTATTACTGGAGGCCCATAGAGATCCTCACTACACGCGGATATACAAAATATTTCTTTTACCATTCATCAGCTGTCTCTATACTCCATCCGATAATAAGCGTTACAATTATAAATTGTCTTAATACCCCATCCGGTATGAGCGTAATTAAACTAACTCTTAACCCCATTCAATATGAGACTTTTCAGCCTTGTACGACAGAAGACATATCTACAGTAGGGTTTATCCTATGTACCAAGTCTGTATGCTCTCTCTCATAATATCTGGTAAGTTTTTTCTTTTTTTTTCTCCTCTTCAAAGGGTTATCTCTATTTCATACACCAACTTCAGAAACTCAACCATTCTTGAGATTTTATTTTTTAAAAGGAAACTTTACATCCAACTTCGCATACTTCATGCATACATATATGTGCAACATACATGGTTCATATCATATTAAGCTAAACAATAAGCAACCACAACCCATACCTACACATATTACATACATATATTTATATTAATACAATTATATCCAACAATAAACTTATACTAATTATGCATATGCATACTTTCTTGCTATATATATTTATTACATATACATAAACTACTGCAGTTGTAATTAATCATAATTCCATAGTACCTAGAATTATATCCAATGCAGACACAAAACACAGTCACATGTATATCTACATACATACGATTTCTTGAAATACCTATGTACATTAAACACACAGCTTATATCCATATAAAGTACGTGTATATATATATATATATTCATATTTTAAATATGAATAAATACAGATTCTACACTTGCATAAATACATACCTTAATTTACAGGTGCACACACACAGAGCATAAACATATTTACTCTCATATAATTTGACATATATATCTATTTACATTTTCGTGCGGCTTTATACATAAGCATATTTACTCTCATATAATTTGACATATATATTTATTTACATTTTCGTGCGGCTTTATACACATTTAGATATATATACAAACACATAAAAGTTTATTTAATATATATCGTAGCTTACTATAGGTATATATATATGGTTTTTATTTTATCTAAAAAAATAATATAACACACAAAACCTTCAAATTATATTTGTATATACATAGCACAGGAACATACACAATCCTTCTTGCATCTATATACCTATAAATTTATATATATATACACACACACACACACACACACAAATACACAGAGGTCATTAATATATATTTAATGTATTCACAACACACCAAGCTGCTTACATAAATATATATATATATATATATATGAATATACCACGCAAACGCACACAACAACAGATTATATACATATGTATATATATGTTTTTAATTTTATCTAAAAAAATAATATAACACAAACCCTCAAATATTTGTATATACATAGCGCAGGAACACACACCAACCTTCTTGCATCTATATACCTATAAATTTATATATATATATATATATATATATATATATACACACGCACACACATATACACAGAGGGCATTAATATATATTTAACGTATTCACAAGACAAGACACCAAGCTGCTTACATAAATACATATATATATAAATATACCACGCAAACGCACACAAGATTATATGTAACACCCAACATTTATTTTGGTGATTATATCGGATGGAATACAGAGACTTTATTGTTTTGGCGATCATACTGGACGGGATATGAGGACAACCCACTTCACCCTCATACCGGACGAGGTATGGGGACGACCCTGGAATTAAGTTTGTTAAGGTGAATGGTTCACGTGTAGTGGGGACTCCTATCGACCCCAATAGATACTAGTAGGCTGATAAAAAGAGACAATTGTTGTTTGATGATTTGAATATAAAAATATGATATGTGATATGTTACAGATTATATATGAATTCATGATATTTATAATATTATTGTTTTCATAGGTTATTTTTATAAATTTTACTGCGATAAGTAGACGGTAAATGGTTTGATTATTGATAAATGAATTTATTTAAATCTACTACTCAATTGGTTGTTTTAATTTTCTACCAACCTTTACTTCTGTGACAGTGAATAGTGTGATGTTCTTACTGAACTAGTGTAGTTCATTCCTTATTTAACCATTTCAGATAATGAGGATTTAGTTCCCGAGTCCAATCCACAAGAAGATGAGTAGATGCTAAATGTCTTATAGTTTTCTTTATACTTCTTTCATTTTTAGTTTTTCTTTTAGATAACTTATTCTTTGATATTGTTTAGTACTTTTAAGTTATTGGGTAATAGATATTAACTTAAATCTTTTATTTTGCTTCAACACTCAGAATATTATATATATTTCCTTTTGAATTTCCGAGATCGTTACAATACCAGAATCCTCATGTGCCGCCGTATGCAGTACCTTCTGGTTTCCTTCTCCATCGTCGCATCGCGTGCCAATAATGAATTCATGTTCCCAGGTGCAGGTATGTCTTCCCATCGTTGCGCCGCACACCAGGAGCAGATCTCCCTTTACTGTTGTAGCGCGATTTCTTCCTTCCAGCCGTTGCGTGGTGATCGCACGCGAGTCTCCTCCTTTGACCGCCAATTCTCCACGTTGCGCGGCAGTTGCTTGTCGTGCCTTCTTCTCTTTCCTCTACTCCTTCTGTCTTTTCTTCTTCTTCTTCTTTTTTTTTTTCTGCTCCTCTCTTCTCCCACTTGGGGTTTCTTGATTTATTTTAATTTATTTTATTTCCTTTTTTTCATTTACTTTTTTGTTGTTGTTACAGATATGCAATAATAACAATTTTAAAAAATAATTGTGACTTAAAATAGTTAATTTTAGATATTCAAGAAAAAGAGGATATGAATAGCAATTTATCTCACTATCTATTTTTTAAATTAATTATAATATTAATAAAATAAAATAATCTCTCCCGATAAAAAATTATATAAAAGAAGTAATTGCACGCGACTGATAGTCACATGCGTCATCGGAAAAAATTATATAACTATCAGTCATCGCATATAATTACAACTGTAACGTATTTGAAGGGTTCGAATTAGATCAAACCAAATTAACATTTCTTACAAAAATTAAGATTCATTTATTTGCTATTCGTTTTAAGTAGATAAAGACACGATTGTAAAGAACAAACAACTAACTATTTATTGATGGTTCGTTGGCCGCTATATATTCGTCAAATGATATACATTATTACAAAAAATTTAGATTAAAAATCAAATACATTCAAGAATCTTTATCACAACGACGAATAGATTCACCTGTAAGGTATCAGTGCATCCAATGACAGATCAAAGTGCCAGAACACATCCCAGACTTAATGCACAATGTCTTCCTGGCTCTATGCGTGCAACAAACACACAACACAATCGTGCGTGACATGCTCGTGCCATCTCTCCATATGCATGCTTGGCATGATTTTGCAAATGTTAAAAGGATTTCACTCCACCCTGTTACTTTAAAATGATACAAAGTATCTTTTACTTTTGACTATGATAAAAAATTTAATACTCAAATTTAAGTCAATCATGTGTATTATATTTGGTCTTAACTTTGACATTTGAGTTACATTTTTTTAATTTTGTTTATAATCCGTAAACGTAAACGTTAATTAGATACATAAAATTACTAACTAAAAACCATTCAACAAATTTTTAAAAATTTATCTCTTTCAATATCAACCATCAATAGCGACTTAATAGTCTGATCATCACTTAATCACAATTAAAAACTCAATTACTATCTACGAACTCTCGTTACTACCGCGTAAGCTTCTCAAAATTTAATATCATACAAATAAAATTAATTAATAAGTACGCAATGCATTTTTTGTAATATATCAATTTAACAAAGTAAATGACCATTTTAATTTGGAATCAAACAATAATCCAATATAATCAAAGTTTTACATTACAAATTTATTACACCATATAAATTTTATTTTATTTTCATTTCATTCAATGAACAAAGTGCAATGTAATCATAAAAATTGATTTTAAAGAGTATATATAAAAGGCAAAAGGACATTTAAAAAAGTTAGAAGAAAAAAAAACAGTAAATTATTAGTTTCATTAAAAAAATGATGAATTACTTTTTAAAAAGTAAAAATAAAAAAAAGGTCAAAATAACCATAGTAAGCTAATGATTTGACCTGACAATAAAAATATAATGACCCGAACTCCCATTCAGAGTTCTAATCGCATCCCCATGTGTAATGATAAATAATTTATATAAATATCTCGTACAACAAATATTTTAAGGATTTAAAAGTGCTTCTTTTACATAACTTAGTTTTAGAATATTTAAAATCTATGAGGCGTATTTAAATTCTAAAATAAATACTCACTATAAAAAAATAAATAACCTTAATTACTGTCTAAATTAAAAGAAGATGGAGTAAAACGATCTTCTAACAAATCTCTTATTGTTCGGGTGCGGGGTCCTGAACGTTTTGATCTGGAAAGGATAATGAATTGGGTGAACTACACTAGTTCAATAAGGATATAAAAACTAAACAACGTAATACCCTATCGAAATATTGTAGAAAATAGTAAAAAAACCGATGAAATATTTATTTTGATAAAACCAACTTTAAAACTTATGAACATATTTAATTTCCTCACTTCATACCCTATTCCTCTGTCCAGAGTTCCCATTCTCGCTTTTCATCACAATTCCATTCTCTCTTATAATTAATATCATATTAAATCAAATCTATATTTAACTAATTTCGTTTACATTCACAAATACTATCAACCATATCAAATACATATTCAAGTAGTTTCCATTTTTAAGAAAAACAATACCATCAATTCCCATAATCATCCATACACATAACATTAACATATTGTTAGAATCATAGTGAGAAACATAATCAATACACATCTCAATAAATGTGAAACTTTGGGTTCCTTATCATTTAATCAGATGAGGAATATTTACTCTTTCCATTTTCATCACATATTGTCATTTTCATTACCGGTATCACTTGAAGCTCATAAGGATCTCTGCTACACGTGAATATACAAAATATTTCTTTTATAATTTATCAGTCATCCTCATACCCTGTCTGGTAATGAGTGTCATAATTATATACCATCTCAATACTCCGTCCGATATGAGCGCAATTAACCAACTCTCAACCCCGTCCGGTATGTGATTTCTCAGCCTCGTACAACTGACACATCCACTGTAGGGTTCATCCTATGTATCAAGTCCGTACACTCTCTCCCATGATACCTGGTAAACTTTTTTCTTTCTAAAGATTATTTTTATTTCATATCCCAACTTCAAATTCATGAATTCAAACATTCTTGAGATTTTATTTTATTTTTTTAAATATTATATTTATATTTTAAAAAGTATTCACTTTCAACTACATATGCATATCAAGCACTCATATAGTAGATTAAGTAGATAGCCTCATAAGTATATGTCAAACACACACAACTTATTATTCATATGTAGATATAAACAATCAAATAGAATTTATTTATGTAACACTTGGCCGAATAATTTAATATTAATAAGAAAAATATATTTAAAATAATTTAATTTTAATTTTTAAAAACTTTTGATAAAAAATTAGAATTTGGATGCATTTGAAAATATTTTCAAAAATTAGGACTAAATTAAAATAAAAGCAGATCTATTTGAAAAGAAATATGGAAAACTGAGTTAAAAACATAGTTTTCAAAAGTTTGGCCACGTGGACTGCCACATCAACAGCGCGGCCAGTCCCCGTGCATTGCGTGACAGACATGTGGACACGCGTTCACACGAGAGGCCATGCAGGCGATCCGTGTGCCAGCAGATCCAACGGCCCAGATTGCATCCCGCGCGCACGTACGGTCCAGATGTGTTTCTTCTTCAGGCTCGATCCAAAGATTGAATTTGATCAGATCGTGCGGTCTAGATTAATTTTTCAAATAAGAGAGATCTAATGGCTAAGGATGGATCACGTTGCCTCGAACGAAGGATCCAAATTTAATGAAGAGGAGTATTTAAACTCCTCTTCATAGGGAACCAAAACCCTAGCCACCGAAAGGGTGATCGAAGAAAAAGAAGGGTGGCCGAAAAGTGAACCATACGCCGGAGAAGGAGATCGGCCACCGTCACCGCCGCACCAGAGCCACCGCTGACGCCGAAAAGGTAAGATGTTTCTCCATTCCACTCAGAATTGAATTCTGAACCTCCCCATGCCCATATCGGAGCTAAAAGACCAACGGATGAGCCGAAAAATGCGAACAGAGCTCGATTGAGTTGCCGCGGCTGAAACCTGAAACCTCATTCGATGAACTCCTTTCCGTTTTTTTTCCTCAATATTTCGACCATCATGTTCCTCGTTTCTTTCTGGTGCATGTTAGCCAAAGAAAAATTTCGACCGCAAAAGAGGAACGACGAAGCCGCCGCACCAGGAGACCCCTCCGCCGGTAGGGTCTTAGTTTTGTCTTTTTTCAACCGACAGATGCTCCTTAACCTTATTTTTTTGTAGGTTTCCATATAAAACTTGCCAAAACAGTCAGGCCAAGAGGAATGGTCGGCGGAGCTCGTGTTGGAGCAGGGCGGCACCGCCATGCTGAAAACCTAAGCTGGCTGAAAAAGTTTAAAAACACTTATTTTGGCCTTTTTGGGATATTTTTGGATACATGACGCATATTTTTTATTCCCGCATGAAATATTTAGGAAACTCAATAACCGTCAGGAGGCGTAGTGAAAAGAACGATATTTCAAATACCGATCCGGGATAAGAATCCCTCACAATTTCTCCCGTTATGGTAAATTAAAATTTAATAATTAATAACGATGTATTTTGTAAAAATTAGAAAATATTAAAATTAATTACAGGTCACCAATAGAGCCAATAACTGATCAGTATGAAATTACCTATTTTGTCTATACTACTTATCTATTGCTAGGATATATTTGTTGACTTGCCACGTGCACTTTTATTTATAGATTTAACTATCCTTTCATTATTGATTGTTTAATTATTTCTCTCATTTGTTGATTGATTGAATTAAATGTCTTAATCACGTTTTCTTGATTTACATATTGTCTATTTGCATGATTTACAATTGATTGGTAAAAATGAGATCTTGGTATATGATTGGTGATTGGTTAATGGTGTGAAACATATGGAAGGTTTATTAGGTACCCTGGAAAAGGGTGTACGGACCCTGTGCATAGAAAAAGTCATAAAGTGGACATTATCTCAGTCGAATGGAGCTGAGAAGTCTCATATCGGAAAGGGTTGAGATGTATAGTTCACCCTCATACTGAACGAGGTATTGAGGCGATGGGATATTTGGCGCCCATTATTGAACAGGGTATGGGGACGACCGATTAATCGATAAATTGAATATTGGGTCCACGCATAGGGGGGATCCCTATGGACCCTAGGGGTATTGGTAAGCAGGTAAGAAAGTAATTTTTTTGTTATTGCTCATTTGAATATGTAATTAAAATATTATTCGAGTTATTGTCTTCATAGGTCGGTTTTAGAAACTCATAAGGGTAAGTATGAAATAACACTTTTTAAGTTTAACGAATTTATTTAAAAAGAAACAAGGGCTCCATTGATTGTTTGATAATTTTACCAACTTTTGATTTTCTGTATCGGTGTTAAGTGTGATATTCTTACTGGCTTAGTGTCACGGACCACACTCCGTCTTATAGGCTAATGACCGGAACATACTTCTTTAAATTATATAAACTCTAATTAAGTAAAATAACTTAACTTTATTAATAATAAAAAAGTTGCAGAAGCATTACATCCCTTAAATATAAAACATAAATATATGTACGAGACTCTAAATTTTTTTACTTATATTATTAAACAAAAGTACGAAACAATAATCTTAATATTATGATCTAGACTTTATAAATTTTCTCCGTATAACTGCTCACTCTACAGCAGTATCTTCAGTATGTAGAGGGTAATAGAGGGCGAGATAAAATATCCCAATAAACAATATTATGAAATCACAACATAATACATGCAATATATAGTTTCTTTACACACAATAGAATATATATCATATAATCTTTTAAAAACATATACGAATCAAAAGGCAAAAGTACAAACTAGAAAACAGATTCATGTTATATACTTCATCACTATAATAAAGGATCAATCAGTTACTATACATTATGCATAGGCACAGATACTTATAACTGATTTTTCATGTATCCGAACACGGAACGATATACATGAGTACCTTGAAACACTGCTATCTCTCGAACACAAAACGGTTAGGGCACGCAGATTAGACTGTTTCTCCATACACTCAAACACATAATAATTATGCATGAGTACACACTTATTACTTCGTCAATACATCAAAATACGGAACGATTATATACTATCAGATTGAACCTTAGTATAATGCAGGTACTTTCAGAATAACTCATTTCCATACTGAGTGATGCACATATATCAAATTCACATTTCGAAAACACAAAACGAAATAATATGTATATCGAAGTAAAACTTTAACAAATATTTACTTAGTAAATGCGGAAAACAAATTAAACACGTGCATTTTTATGCTAAAACTACGTAAAATACTTCAAAATTAAGTAGGCTATGAATTCATAATATCCACTTACCTTAGGTACTTAGCAGTCGCAGTCGTAGTCTTAATTCTAGCAGAGTTCCAGCTTTATTTATGACTTTTTCCTCTAAAAAATTCGGCAGAGTTTTAGAATGATTTTTGGTTACTTTCTTGACTCAAAAATATCCAACAAGATACTAAAAAACTAATCCTAAAAATCAAAGAGAAATTGAACTTCATAACTTAAGAAAAAACTTACTTTTCTAACGGTTTATACATTCCTTTTGATCGTAAGCCTTATTGTTCTTCTCTTCCTCTTTCTCTTTTCTCACAAATTTAGCAAAGTTTTTCCAAGGTTTTTATCTAAAATCTCAAAATACTCTCAAATATTACATACTTTATATCCATCTTCTTCCTTCACCTCTATGTTTCTTACTATTTTTTTCTCATTCGGAATGTCTCTTCATTCCTTCTCCTATCCCCTATTTATAGGAGTGGGGAGCCACGAAGGAAAGATTACCACTATTCTGTCTTATTATTTCATCTAAAAGTTGTCACCTTTTATCATGTTATTTCACTTAAAAGGTTACCACTCTTCACATGTCGTTTTATCTAAAACATCTTTTCATATGTCACATCATCTAAAAGGTTACCACTTTTCAAATGTCGTTTTACCTAAAACATCTTTTCACATACCACTTCATCTAAAAGGTTACCACTTTTCACATGTCACTTCGTCTAAAAGTTGTCATTTTTCGTTATATCATTTTATCTAACAGTTGTCACTTTTCATTATATCACTTTATTATTCTCACTTTTTCTCATGCCTCTTTATGCGTATTCTAGCTCTTTCATCTTTATCCATTATTTTTTCGTTTGACTCTAAACTATGTTCTTAACCTTATTATATATTTTCAAACACATGTAAAACTAAATTAAATATATCAAATATAAGATATTAACTTCGAGGTATTTTAACCTATCACATCCACTCCCCCCTCCCCCCCAAAAAGAAATTTGGTCCTTTAAATTGGACCTACCAGTAGTCATAAATAGATATGGGTATTTGGCCTTCATTTCTTCTTCTGGCTCCTATGTGGCTTCTTCAGTCGAATGGTGCTTCCATAGTACCTTTACTAAGGAGATTACCTTGGACTGTAATATCCTTTCTTTGCGATCCACTATCTTCACAGAAAGCTCAATGTAGGATAGGTTATCCTAAAGTGTAAGGGGTTCATATCTAAGTACATGTGATGGATTTAGGTGATATTTCTTCAACATCGACACATGGAAGACATTGGATATGTTGATTAACTCAGGTAGCAATGCTAAACGGTAGGTGACAGCTCCTACTCTATCTAATATATCAGAAGGTCCAATAAATCGAGGACTGAGTTTTCCTTTCTTTGTCAATCTCATAATCCCTTTAATTGGTGAAATTTTTGTAAATACATAATCACCTACTTCAAATTCTAAATCTCTTCTTCGATTATCGGCATAACTTTTCTGCCTATTTTGAGCTATCAGAAGATGTTTCCGGATCAATTTCACTTTTTCTGTAGTTTTGTCCACTAATTCAGGTCTAACTAGTTTTCATTCTCCAACTTCTTCTCAACAAATAGGTGAGATGCAGGATCTTCCGTACAAAGCCTTATAGGCTGTTATTTGAATGCTGGATTGATAACTATTGTTATACGTGAACTCAATCAGAGGTAAATGATCGTCCTAATTACTTCGCAATTCAATGACACAGGCTCATAGCATATCTTCTAGAGTTTAAATTGTCCGTTCTGATTGACCATCTATTTGAGAATAGAAATCCGTATTAAAAGATATCTTGGTCCCCATAGCATTCTGTAGACCAGTCCAAAATCTTGAAGTAAAATAGAGATCTCGATCGGAGATGATTGTGACTGGAATTCCATGCAATCTTACAATCTCCTTGATATAGAGCTTGGCCAACTTGCCCAGTGGGTCATTTACTTTGATAGTCAGAAAATGATCAGACTTAGTTAATCTATCAACGATAACCCATATAGCATTATGTTGGGATCTTGTTTTAGCTAGACCCACCACGAAATTCATAGTAATATGTTCCCATTTTTACTATGCTACCCTGCTGGTCTCTGATGTTCAGCCTTCACTTCTTGGCATATCAGATATTTAGAAACAAACTCTGCTATATCCTTCTTCATCCCACTCCATCGATATTTGCTCATCAAGTTCTAATACATCTTAGTGTTGTCAGGGTACATAGCAAATCTAGAGTAGTGTGCTTCTTATAATATCTCATTTTTCATACTATTATTATTCAGCACACATGCTCTGTTTCCAAACCTCAATACACCATCTTCCGGTAGTTTGAATTCTGGCTTAAGTCCATTACTGACATCTTCCATAATCGACTTCAAGGTAAGATTAGACTGTTGAGCTTCTCTAATTTTTTGTATCAAAATAGGTTGTACTTTTATATTGGCTAAGTATCCTCCTGATCTCTTATGTTGGACATTCAGATTCAATTTCTGAAACTCCTCTACGAGTCTCCACTCTGAGACCATTATGTAGGTAATAGTGCAAGTACTCTTCCTACTAGGTACATCTGCAACTATATTGCCTTTTTCTGGATGGTATAGGATCTTACAATCATAATCCTTCAATAAATTCATCCATCTCCTTTGACGCATATTAAGTTCTTTCTGTGAGAACAAATACTTTAAACTTTTATGGTCTGTGTGAATCTCAAAACTTTCCTTTGTCCTCTAAAAAATTTGGTAGAGTTTCAGTATGAATTTTGGTCACTTTCTTAACTCAAAAATATCCACACGATACTCAAAAACTAATCTCAAAAATCAAAGAGAAACCAAACTTCAAAAATTAAGAAAAAACTTACACTTCTAACGGTTTATAGCTTCCTTTTAATCGTAAGCCTTATTCTTCTTCTCTTCCTCTTTCTCTACTCTCACAAATTTAGCAAAAGTTTTCCATAATTTTTATCTAAAACCTCAAAATACTTTCAAATATTACACCCTTTGTACTCCCTCTTCCTCTTTCACCTCTATGCTTCTTATTATTTTTCTCTCATTCGCAATGTCTCTTCATTCATTCTCCTATCCTTTATTTATAGGAGTAGGGAGCCACGAAGGAAAGGTTATCACTATTTTGTCTTACTATTTCATCTAAAAATTATCACATTTCATCATGTCACTTCACTAAAAAAGTCACTACTCTTCACATGTTGTTTATCTAAAAGATTTTTTCACATTTACCTCATCTAAAAGGTTACCACTTTTCACATATCGTTTTATCTAAAAGATCTTTTCATATGTCATTTCATCTAAAAGATTATCACTTTTCACATGTTAGTTCATCTAAAAGTTGTCATTTTTCGTTAAGTCATTTTATCTAATAGTTGCCACTTTTTATTATATCACTTCATTATTTTCACATTTTCTCATGCCTCTTCATGCGTATTCTAGCTCTTTCATCATTATCCTTTTTTTTTTTCATTTGATTCTAAATTATGTCCTTAATCTTATTATATATTTTCAAATTCATGTAAAGCTAAATTAAATATATCAATATAGAAATTACTCAGTATTTCAAGCTATCACAGCTAGTATAGCTCATTCCCTTATTTAA